>JBCEWE010000453.1:8107500-8207500 GCA_039877035.1 Silurus lanzhouensis | reverse complement strand
GAGTTTTGTTCTCTCACACAAGCGCAGAACGTACATGCATGGTTTGGTGTGTCAGATGCGTCTGCCTAATTATCGGCCAAATTTGCAGCACAAACAGCTGATTAATTAAAAAATGGCACCAAATTAATCGGTCAACCTGTAGTCTCATAAAATTTTCTAGACAATTTGAGTGTTCGTAGGGGATCCATACGTTCCTGGCTGTCTGAAACAGTTTAGAAAGTGACAGAGATGCTGGTGTTCACATCAGTGTTAAACCGTTATGTTTAAATATACAATCCAAGTAAAATCGTTTGTATTGCAGAAGGCAGTAAGGGGAAGAGTTTATTTCAGTTAAACTGGTTTGTCTCCCAGGCAGCTATAAATAAAACACGAACAGCCTGAACATGTATCTCTGTTAGATGAATCGGAAGCTGTGTCTCCGAGACACATTATGCTTCTAATAAGGTGTTGTACGTAATGAATTTAGAGAAGCGTGTCCTTAATAGACATACAGAACTCTGACCAGTGAGTGCTGCATCGTACACCAGAAGTCCGCTTCCATCAAAATGCTGTTGGAGCTCACTCCTGGGAAAGTTACTGCGGATAAAGTGGTTCAGTCAGCAAATATTGGCTATCCTGTGAAAAGGTTACCTGATGTATTGGAGCTGTCATTGGACGGAAAATATAATCTAAAGCTGAGCCTTGTTTTGAATTCTTTATCCGACTGATTGATTTAGTTTCCCTCCTGTTATGATGTTTACGTGATTTGTTTTGGAGCCTTCACAAACTTAATTTGGGTGCCGCATGATATCGATCTGCGTCGATGTACATGTTTTAGCTGCACTCCAGTGCTGATATTTATAGACGTAGGAAATTATAACTAAATTCCATGACGCAGCGCATATATATATAAATAATATAAAAAAACGTGGTCACCTTGAGCATAGACATTTAGCTCTTAAAGCCTCTAATGGTCAGCTACTTGCTGTTTGGGAGCATAGCACGGCCGAGATGATTAATACGTTTGAGAAATCCGCTGAGCCTACGGAACGTGAAGGATGTCCATTAGGGACGGCTGCCCAGGTGCATCCAGGTGAAGGCTGTGCTCTCTAATTGCTTTCATCTGTTATGTCTACTTTGGTAAGTGAAGATGAAGGATAGCATGCCGGCGAAAGGAGAGGGTTTTAAGCATTGAGACATTGAATTGTGTATGACCTAGAACAGTCTCGAGAAAGATTTAAGTGCCTTTGAACAGGGAAACGAAGGGTGTCATGCACGTCACTTTGTGTGTCGAGCATTAAAAGGCAAAACCCTTTATTGCTATTCCAGACACGGCCTCGCGCTTCACCGCACATGGTAATGAGTTTACGGCAGGTCGCAGGTCAGGGCCGACACGAATTGTCCAGATCCATAAGCAGCCTACAAGAGTCAATTGACTGTTGATTGGGGGTAGAGAGCAATAATACAAAAGCGTCTCTAATGCGTTTGTACACTACACTACTGGCATGCATATTGCATTTGAATTGTGTTTGAAGATGGAATTGAAAAAGGAGGCTATGAGATCTCTTAAGCCCAGGTAAATACTCTATGGATATTTGCTAGGTATCTCAAACCACTTTGAAGTGTAGGATTTCAACTAGCAGTGAAGCAACCATGTGTGAATTTGATTAGACCACCAAACGGCCTGTGGAACCGGGGTATGATTTTGTATATTGTAAATAACACTAGAATTTAGATTTAGGTTTCCACATGCAGTATATGGGGGAACAACTAATTGGGAAACCTGCTTTTTCCAGCCATATGTGGTTCTTCCCCAACTGTTACCACACAGCTGGAGGCATGCAATTGTATAGGATGTCTTAGGGTGTGGTAGCATTACATTTTCCCCTTTGCTAAAAAGAATTAGTGCTCAAAGCGTGATCCATGGAGATATGGCTTGCATGGTTTGGAGTGGAAGATCTTGAGTGGCCTGCTATAGCACTCTGACCTCAACCCTATTGATCACCTTCGGGATGAATTGGAACGCTGACTGCACCCCAGACCATCTCACCATACATCACTACCTGACTTTACTAAGACCTCTGTAAAACCACACTTCAACATCTAGTGGAACACCTTCCCAGAAAAATGGGACCGCAAATTTGGACAAAATGTGAAACAGGATGTTCAGAACGCACATAGGAACTTTTGTCCATATAAATGTTTTTTTTTTTTTATTTTGGTTTGATTTGATCTTTAACAATGGACACACACCAGCGTTATAGAAATCCAGATGTAGTTTTCGGTCCCTAATGAGCAGACCTGACATGATTGTGTCTGAGGACACAATCATGTCGTAGGAGGGAAAAACATGAGGAATGGTGATTTATTTTCGTCTGAGTGACTTCTGTTTGTATATGATAAAGTATGTTTATGTTCAGTATACATGATTAATACAGGACACGTTACGTATTCACATCTACAGTATACACTGAAACAAGCCATTAGTACACTAGTTCCTTCACAGCTCCAGAGTCACACAGACTCCATATCCATATGCATCGAGGGTTTGATGGGTTTGATTAAGGGGGGGAATAGACACTTTGGCATTTTGCTGGTTGTTACATTTTTATTGATAACCAACAACCGGTGATTTTGTAGCTCTAGCAAATACTGTTGTTCGTGTGGTTTCTGCACCAGCTTGGTGTGAAGAATGAAATCAGGACCAGTCTATAGCGATCTTAGCAAAAGTTGCTAATTGCCAGATGAATTGTTAAATCTAGTCACTTGCATTTGCTTTAATAAACTAGTGTTTGCATCTTCCTGCATGCAGAATGAATTTTACTATATTTCCCTAAATATGATGAAAACATATTTTTTGTGAAACATTTGGTGAACATGTACCTATCAGTAATTGGTATAACGGCAGCACCTTCTGCCATTCGCTGTTCAGTGTTGCATGTAGTGGCACTGCCTGGCTGTTTAAATTACTGCTTTGTCTCTCTGATATTTTACTTCCTGTTTTTTTTCCACACAATAAGGATGTTTTTCTAGTTTTGAATCCTGTAGCTGGTAAATAGTTTGTTTTCCTGTTGTAAAGTCGCAGTGTTAAAACGTTTACAGCATTTATCAGACGCACTTATCCAAAAGCGCTTTGAGTCTCTTTTAATGAATAAATCAACACGAGTTTGCTAGATTACAAACTTCAAACCACTTTGAAGTGTAGGAATTTCGATTTAGGTTTCCACATGCAGTATATGGGGGAACAACTAATTGGGAAACCTGCCTATTCCAGCCATATGTGGTTCTTCCCTAAATGTTACCACACAGCTGGAGTTGTATAGGATGTCTTTGGGTGTGGTAGCATGAAATTTTCCCTTTGCTAAGAAGTATTAGTGCTCAAAGCGAGCTCCACAAAGATATGCTTTGCATGGTTTGGAGAGGAAGATCTTGAGTGGCCTGCTATAGAGCTCTGATCTCATCCCTACTGAACACCTTCGGGATGAATTGGAACGCTGACTAGGCCCCAGACCTCCTCACCATACATCATGTCTGGGGTGCTGTCATCATGTGGCTGATACACATGTATCCATAAACACACCCCAAAATCTAGTGGAAAATCTTCCCAGAAGAGTGGAGGGAATTATAAGAGCAAAATGTGTGTGTGTAATATAAACAAAGACAAAAAAATGCAGCTCCAAACAAAAGCAAACTCTACCATCTTCCATACATTTTCCATTATTATTTATTATTTCAGTAGAGCACTTACTTCTACTTCTCCAGTTGACCAACCAACTGAGGTGTAAATCCCGAGTGAAATCCGGTTGCATAAGTGATTACTAAAGGACCCACTGGAAGCCCCGCCTCCTTTCTCAGGTTTTTTTTTCTTTTATTAGTAATCATGTGGCTGTCCACTTAATTTCTTTTAACCTTAACAGATGTATCTGTAATATGACGTTGTCAGATTGAGTAAACTCTTTGAGTCCATGTATATTTAACAAGCATCAGGCAGGTGTATAGATGCTATCAGTGAAATATATTTATTAGGGTTGCTTACAAAGAATTGTTGCGAATAATGTGCATGTAAAATAAAATGCTACACTTCCCTCCTGTTTAGGGTTGTCTGGTACCGTATATGAACAAATGTTTGTTGACACATGATCCCATTTCACATTTTGTCTTCTTTTGCTTGTTATAAGAACCTCCACTCTCAAGGAGGTCTGGGGTGCAGTTAGCGTTCCAATTCTTCCCAAAGGTTTTCAGTAGGGTTGAGGTCAGAGCTCTATAGCAGGCCACTCAAGATTTTTCACTCCAACCCATGTGACACCATATTTTAATGCCGCTGGCTTTGTGCATGGCGCTGTCACGATGGAGCAGGTTTGGGTCTCCTAGTTCAAGTGAAGGAAAAACAAATTCTCGCGCGTCCAATAAACTTTTATCCAATTGCGTGTCTCCAACTTTGTGTTTTGGGGAAGAAACATGTGTAACTGAAAAAGTCAGGAGTCTCAATACTTTTCTCCATATAGTGTATAAGTTTGAATCGTCTGTGAAATGGCTATTTGGAGGTCTGTATGGTCAAGTTGTAGCCTTTGTAGTTCATTCGGGCGAAGGGCATCTGTTGGACCCCAAGTATCTTGCTTATGTTGAAAAACGTAACACATTCATAGATTTTGCAGGATTCAGCCTGTGCTATTGAAGCAGCATCGAATTCTCATCAACACCAAACTCTTACTGTCTATATGTACTCATCTGTAGGAACTGAATTTGGAATTTGATTAAACAGGAGTCTGGTCTGCCTTTTACTGAAAAGCAATCACTCCGTCAGCCTCTTCTAAACCATAGTTATCACCTTTAATTCTCTACTTCTCTCTTGCGCTGTGTAATATAAACCCTGAGCTAATAAAGCTCTTGAAAACGTCTTAGCTGTAACTATTGAAGGGAAGACGAGTAAAAAGCTCGAGTGTTCTTCTGAACATTGTCACAACACTAAAAGATAAAGCCTTTAATGTTTAAACATCATTGCACAAGCTCCTGTGAGGCTGTTACAGTGCGTCGTTATCGTCTCGTTGCAGCGTTTTTCTTTTTCTCCTTCTTTATTGGACACGCTCCTTCACTGCCAACAATTACACTGCTCTTCTTTTCAAAAGCTACATGCCTTGTGACTGCTACATCTCCAGTGAAGGTGAAATCTTATTCACTCCTGAATCTTTTGTTCGAGTTTACGCGTGTAAGTCATCGCATGATTGAACCGTTAAACATTTTGGATGACGTGAAGTCCGGCATTAATACACCTAACATGGGTTTTTTTTATTACCCTCGGCTATTTAAAGCACATTGATGCCTGGATAATAAGATGAGTAGAACATTTTATAAGAAAAACACCTCAGTTGTTGAATCCTTGTGTAATGCTAAATTCAGCCAGCCATCTTCGGAGCATTACCCTGCTCATCCATGCCTCTTTCTATCATTCTGTTTGATACAAGAACGATACCACTACCAACATAGAGGTAAAAAAAAAAACACACTGTTTGATTCAAGCCAACAAGAGAAAAAAAAATTGTCTTAATGTTAAACAAAAAATGTAATAAAAAAATATATAGGACACAAATCTCCATAAACAGTCATTCTATTGTTTACATACACATCATGATGTTTAGTAAAGAGCATATAGACTAACCTGATTTAAATAAATCTGCATCATGAGTATGTGTTAAAAACTTAGAAGTGGCATTTCAGTAGAAAACACATAGGACCTCCGATCGGAAGGTCGTGAGCTCAAATCCCACCACCACCAAGTCGCTCTGTATAAGTGTGTCTTGTGTGTTACATTTGAGCGCAAAATGCTACGAATGTAGCCATGAATCACATGTTACTCCTTCAGTTCACCTCTACTCTTTGCCTTGTGAACTATTTCATCAAGTAAATAATCCATGGCCTGAAGTTAATGTAATTTGTAATCTTTGGTGTGGTAGTAGCGACGTTTTATGTTGGGTTTTGGATTTGAAAAAAAAAAGTGTTAATGCAAAAAAAAAAAAAAAAAAACACCCCACAACCTTTTCCCATGGATTGAATTCCACATCAACAACTCCATTGCCATCCAGTTTAACCAATTAACCTGATGATTTTCCACGAGTAATCGAATGAAGTGTTACTGGTATTATATTTATGAATTTTTTGTTGTCAGGAATTAAATTTTTTTTCCCCTTTTACATTATTCATGATGACACATGATCATTTTTCTTTGTACTTTTTTTGGTACAGTTTAATTGCTTGTAACTGCTGCACGTATATGGCATGTGACATTTAGCTTAAGCAGTGTTGCAGATTAAGCACAGTAACATCTCTGGTGCTGTAAAAGGTTATTTGTTTGATGAATAGGCCTGTCTTTTGTTTTAATAATGTGTGTTCTGCTGTGTGCTCGCTCAACATGTCTGTTGCAAGATCAGTGTTCACTAGTTATACAGGGCTTTTCATGATACACTACTCAGCCATATGAACCGGAGCTTTTGTATTCCTTGTCAGCTGCATAGCTGAAGACCAGGAGGTCTTAAGCTGTCTGGTTATGGTGAGCTTGTGTTCACTGTAGCCTCAGATTACTGGTCTTGGCTGATGAGAGTAGATGTTCTGTTGTAGTCCATACAAACCCTCAGGGTTTAACATATTGCAAGATGCTTTTCTTGTCACCTCGGCTATATAGAGGCGCTGTTTGTGCTACCTGTTATGTTAAAGCCTGCTAGTTTGGCTGGACTACTTTAAACTCTCAACAAGGGGTTTCCACACTCAGAACTGCTGCTACATGCAAGTTTTTCTTTCCACAATAGTCTTGTGTTGACTCTAATGTTGTGTGAAAATCTCAGGAGATCAGCAGTTTCTGAAATACTTAAACCAGCCCATCTGGCACAGACAACCATGCCACGGTTAAATTCACGGAGATCGCACTTCTTTCCCGATTCTGATGTTTGATGCAAATACTAATTGAAGACTTTTACCTCAATCTGATCTTATGCGCTGAACTGCTGTTACATGATTGGCTGATTTGGTTAACAGCACGAATACTCGGGTACACAGCGCTCAATGAGTAGCAACTGCTAAAAGTGTGGTCGGTTACACTGGTTTTGTTCAAGGTTTCATTTTCCTTCGGTGTCGCTTCTGGAATGATTCTCCTGTTTTTGAAAACGGTTCTTCAATGAAGACTTGTTCATCCTGTGATTATGCTTTTTTTTTAACTTATTTTTATTTATTTTTATTTCTAGTCAGAACAGCAATCAAAGGAAGGACCAGCATTTGAACTGCTGTCATATAAATCAAGCAATAAAAACAGCTTACGTCTAATTTATTTTGATTGTTGTCCAGGGTGAGATTTAACATGAATGATTACATTGACACACTATAATTTCATCTGTTTACAATTTGCTTGCTTATTTTTTTGTGAAGACAGCTGCAGAATATTGTGTACTTTGTTAGTAATAGAAAACTGTCAGTCAGTGATCATAGTGCAGATGATTTAAAAAATAAATGAATAAAAGCAGGAGCTGACCGGGGACAGAGGAGAGCCTTAATTGAAAGACCGTTTGTAGGGAAAAGGAATTGACAAGCCATTTTGTCGATGCCGAAATAAATTTTGCCCGGCCTAGTTACGTTTGAATACATAAAAGTCCTGAATAGCTTTTCTTCAAGTGAAGGTTACAGATAAAGTTTTGTGAAAGTATTCCCAGTGCTCAGCACTCAGTATACCAGACTGCCATGGTTTATTGGCAACACAGCATTTTTGCTGCTTGGCCTGGAACTCCAGTATATTGGCGATATTGCAAAATGCTGTTTAATTGACAAAATGGCAAAGAGATTGTCTGTCTGTCTGTCTGTCTGTCTGTCTGTCTGTCTGTCTGTCTGTCCGTTTATGACTGTGGCTTGATGCGAGCGACAGGATCCTTTAGAAAGAAGACGTTAGCACTCGTGTAGACAAAATGCCAACCAGTCAGTTTATCCATCTCTGATATGATACGTTCGCCATCAAAATAGTCCCCTTGCACAGCAATACAGCACTTCCTCTGTTTCTGCCACTTATAGAATATGACCTGAAAGTCTTCATTTTAAAGCTCCACAGTAGTGTCAAAATGGGAAAAAGTGAATTCCGCTGGCGAATATGTTGGGCACAGAAGTGAGATCATGTGAATCGTTCTCTGACGATCATCATGCACAAGTTGCTGAATAGTTTTGACATTTCTGGGGGTTGAGTTTGTCGAAGATCTTCCTGTTCTCTCGACGTCTTCCAGCGATGTTCTTCCGCTGTTGAAACGCACGGACGACTCGCCGTATGTCGAACGTACGTCATATCGAGTGTCTCTGTGGCAGATTCGCCCAGTTTAACACAGAGTTTTATGTTTACTCTTTGGTCTAACTTGCTGTCCATGACAAAATCGCAGATGCAGTCAGAATAGCATCAGTTAGCAGTTAATCAGCATCAGTTAATACCACCTTGTGTATATACGCTATATAAGTATAGGCTGAATGTCCAACTCTCTGGGTAGCCTGAAAAGTTTCTTTTAAGCTTTTATTGCTGCACTTTAAATTCAGCACTACTTGAATTTGTAATAGTTTTGTTTTCAGACAGCGGTGGGAAGTAATGAAGTCTTAGTTACTCTACTTCAGCAGATTTTTCTGGTATCGGTACTTCTCTATTTCTTTTTCTTTTTTTTTCTTTTTACATTTTTAAACAAATATCTGTACTTTCTACTTTTTACATTTTCAAACCACACTTGTTACTTTAGTTTTAATCTTTGTGGTGACATGATCAATATTATTATTTATTGTATCGTTTCCTGGCTCTCACACAGATGTAGGCTAGTTTTACGAAGCTAACATTGAATAAGGCAGATGCCAACAAGAAGTTTGGGGCTGGATGAGATGGAGGGAGTCAGCAATCTAAACATGACTCCTCATCATCATCATCATCTTTTCTCTGCTTGTGTTCTATATGGTGGTTGTTCAGACGGGATATGTTAATTAGATAACATTTGTAATTCGTTTGTATTAATATTGAGTTTCAGTTTCCAGCGTGACACTAAAACAGGTAGTAGTAAAGACTACTTTATCACCACATGTCAGAGCCCAAACTTCTTTACTTTAACGTGATTGAAAAAGTGTAGTCAGTACTTCAACTTTTACCTCTTTTAAAACACGAGTTTCTGTACTTCTACTTGAGTGAAGGATGTGTGTACTTTTGCCACCTCTGGTTTGAGACAATAGAAACAAAAAGTGCTTTCCTATGGGGAAAAATCCATAGGTGAACTACTTTTTATATTAAGGGCCGCATTTGGACTTAAGTAATGCAGGCAGGTTCAATAAAATTATAGAAGGATGGATGGATGAATAGATTGATCACTTGATTCATTCCAGAGGGAAATTCACAGCTCCATAAAAAGAAAACGTGCATTTCTAAAAACAGGTTCAGTAGCATGGATTATCTCTATGCTAATGCCACCTAAGGCCACAATCACAATCGAGTTGATGATTCCTACTGGTGATTGTATGCAAAATAATATTTTCAGTTTATAAAAATGATTGACTACTAATTCAGACAGGTTTAAAAATCCCAAAGATGCTAATGACATTACTTCAGTTTTATGTGTAAAACTAATCCAATCTGAATTAAACTTTTTTTTAACTCAACCTGCTTTTGTGCATTTCAACGCAACACTTGGACTTTATGGACATCCGTTTGTGGACCCCTGACTATAAGATCCATGTATGCTTTTTAATTATCGCATATCACATTTATTCCCATTTGCTCTTCACTCATCTGCAAGATGTTCCACTAGGTTTTAGAGTGCGTGGAGATTTGTGCTCATTCAGCCACGAGGGCTTTAGTATAGCGCTATAGCAGACCACTCGAGACCTTCCACTCCACCCCATGTAAAGCATATACTCATGGAGCTGCACAAATCTTTTTCCTGCTGGAACAGGTTTGGGTCTCCTAGTTCAAGTGAAGGGAAAATTCAATGCTACCACATCCAATGACGTCCCAAATTTGCAGTTTTAAGGAAGAACCACATATGGCTTTAGTCGTCGTCGTCGTCTTTTGGCTGCTTCCATTAGGGGTCGCCACCACGGATCATCCGTCTCCATGCTACTGTCCTCTACAGCTGCCTCTTTCAAACAAAAAAAACACACCTGGCTTTAGAATTAACACTTCAGATTTTTTATAGGTAAAAGTTAATATGGATATTTGAATGTTGATTTCTGCTTCAGCTCGTTTGCACTGAACTGATTACCATTTACAATTGATAAGAAGGAACAATCTTGTGCTGATGTGTTGAGTCTGTCCTGTGTATCTGTTCATTCTCCTGTATATGTTCTCGTATCTGTGTTGGACAGATAGCCCTTCGTGGTCCGAGCCTGTTAATCTCGTCAGATCAATTTCCCGTATTACTGATTGCTTATCAAGACAGCGCTGTCTCTGTCAACAAAGGGGAGATGACTTTGCACCTTGTTTTCACGCCGTGATAATCCAATGCTCAATACGGCCTGCAACTACAGCGGATTAGCGCGGCAGCGGAGGACGCTCTCCTGAACAGCAACCGCTATTTCGTCTCTGGACACGTTGGAACATCTGTTCAATAAGTCATCAATAGATCATGATGGAGCTAAACCTTTTAAGAAAACCTCTCTGAATAAGTGACCAATGATAAGCAAAGAATTTCCAAAGTTCCTCTGTGTTTTCACCGAGAACCACGTGACCAGTTCATTATTATTCATAGAAGCGCTTATCGTAATGTAAGCTGCTTAGGATTTAGCTGCTCGAAGTTGCATTTTATTTTTCTCCAAGCGAGAGATTTGAGCTTAAACTATAAGAACAACTTCTAGCGCTGTGTCTGACCATATAGTGCTCTTTTTAGACTAATGTAAATGCAGCCTGCAGTGTTGTGGGCATTTTTTAAAACCACCCCAACCATATACACATTCTACCGTGTCTTGACCACACTAATTCCAGATTAGCAATTTTCTCATTTGTGTTGCGCTTCAGTAAAACAATCCACTGCAGTACGAGTAAATGAAGCGATTTGAGTTTAAAGCTTTCAGCTGCCAGATTGATGAAATATATGCGAATAGAGATATCGATTTAATTCATTGATCACCCAGATAACTGCCTTTACTATAATTATTTAATATAAATATATATAAATACATTGCTATTGTTCCTGTAGTTTGTGCATCAATCCAGAACTTTTCAAAAAAATTCAGGGTTTTTTTTGTTCTTGACATTTTTTCTAGAAAAATGTTAGCAATTACCGCCCCAACAACTAGAAAAGCTTGATTTCTATCTTTTATTCTTTTCTTTTCTCTTTTCTTCCTTCCACCTTTCTTATTCCCCCTCCTTTTTCTGCTCTTTTTTGTGTACCACTAACCTATGACCCCCCCCCCCCCCTTAACTATCTTCTTATTCTATCCTATGTTATCCCTTTTTCCTCTCTCCAGTTTGCATTTTCTTTCTCTTTCTCCTTTCCATTCCCCTCCTGTCCCCTTCACCTTCCACCCATGACCGAGCACTTGAGAGATTTAAAATGGTCAATAGTTTAGTGCCTTCACTGTCCAGTATTGTCAAACTTTTCTTTTTTTTCCTTTTTTTTAGTAGAACCCCTTCAAAATGCTGACTTATCTTGTACAGTGTGCAGCATTAGCGACTACAGTAAACGTTCATGAACCGTTCAGACATCTGGTTAATGGTAAAAATTTCATCATCCACACTGTCGGGTTAATGTCATTCACACGTCCCTCTATTCCCTCGAGCACGAGCGACTTTCTAGAGACCTGCATTACTTTCCAAGTTGGCATAAGTGTTAACAAGCTACATCTCGGGGACAGAGTGCTCCTCGGAGAAATGCGCTCGCTTCCAGTGAACCACACTAATGCCAATTAGCTGGAGTAGCTTCCTTGTATTGCGCACACTCCCCTGGCAGGATGTCGATGGATGGCTGGAGAGTTCAGGTTCCTGATGAGTACCGCTCTCTAGAATGGCTTATGTTGCACTGCACTTGAATCACCATCTGGCTGGAAGCACTCATTAACTTTTTTTTCCCCTTTAGTTTTTTTGGGGATATATTCTGCTGTTTGCTGTTTCCAGCTTTCAAATAAGCGATGGCTGTTTGGCAGGGCTTTTATTTAATGAGCAGCGTTTCCAAATGCAGTCTTGCTAACCAGTGTGCTCACATCTTGAGGAGGGTTTTCTTTTCTTTTTTTTAATTGACCAGCTTTCAACATCTTTGATAAAACATGCTAAAAGTTTCTACTGAAGGAACAGTGCGCACTGTAAACCCGTGTTGCTGTGTGTAGTTCTTTCTGTTTCCTAATGGAGGCACTGCCTCTTCATAGTCCAGCCTGCTTCTCCGACACATCTGTTCTTTTAAACCATTTCCGAAAACAGAAGCTGATTAACAACTAGAAAACCGCGTCGTGCAGTATCTTGACTTAAGTGGTTGATTTGTTCTTGCACTCTGACACGCCGTTTCCTGAATGACATATTTACAAGTTCCCCCCAAAAAAGGCAAACGCACAAGTGAGGCTCTTATTTTAGGTGCTTAAAATTCCGAGCACGTTACCATATTAAGACGCTTTTCCCATTCGCCCTGTAATTGCCCATCCAAAGACAATAGAGATTGTTTAATTACGAGGAACAGAAAGCTGCCTAGGATAGAAAGCGGTCGTTTCTTCTCGCAGCATTGATCAGTTTCAGCTCCAAAAAACGGACGCTTTTGTGTTCGTTACTTTACCGGGAGATCTGCGACACAAAAGAGTTCATGATGCTGAAAAGCAGCCTGATGACAATCTATTAATCAATATTCCCATGACGCAGACGAGTCTTCTTTTTCTGGGAATCTTTTATCTTTTAAGCCTTTGTTTTTTTTTAATCCCTAGAGACACCTAGTAGATAAAGGAGTGTGTGTGTGTGTGTGTGTGTGTGTGTGTGTAATGGAATCATATTGTTCCCTGTGACTTTATGATCAGGTGAATTGCTGTGGAGGGTAAAACACACTTTAGAAGTAATTAAGTATGTCATTAAGTATGCAAATAAGGGATAAACATTTGTATATAATCATTTCAAGATTCTTGTATTGTTTGCATCAGGGATTTTTATTTGTATTTTCTTTTGCTTCGTGTGTGTTCGAGGCAGAAGGAAGGGACAATTTGATAAAAGCAGTAAGTGTCTGATTTGTCTTACAATGCCGAAATATCAGGATCCACTCCACGCAATAAACATCGACTTATAAATCTTTATATGAACAACCCATTTGGCCGCAGTGATTAATTAATTCTGTCTTGCAAAAAAATACAAAATAAATAACAACACTGTAAAATGAATTATCGTTCTATGTATAGGCCCGTATGCTACTTTTGTGTTATCAATTGCTTTGTTTTATGTAGCACCTCTGTCCTAGAGGACCAACTTCTATTTCTTAAGGTAAAAGTTATCATAAAATATTTTTATAATAAAGTTTTGCAAGCACCATGTACCCTTCATAAGAACTGATAAAACACCACTGGTGGACGAAGTACACGAAGCATGTACTTGAGTAAAAGTGGAAATACAGTAGGTAAAATGTTTCTCCAGCAAAATTAAAAGTGCTCCTTTAAAACGTTCACTTGAGTAAAAGTGCAAAAGTATTTGCCTTCAAATGTTCTCAAGAATCCAATACTATGATTTATTATGGCTATAATGTTCCTATTATCATTTTTTTGTCACAAGAATTTTGCTCAATCAACTTTATGTGAAAAGTTACTTTTAGCACACCATTCTATTAATAACGTTATAATAAGTCAAACACTGATTGATATCTAATAAATGACCCACTCATGTTGGGTTGTTACTTTTTTGTTTTGAGTATGAAAGGTGAAGCAAATTATGTATGTGTTTTTGTATTTAGCAAATGGCAAGTTGGCAACCATGCTTTAAAAGAAATTGATAATTTTGTGATCACAAAAATTGTGTTTACTAGACGACTGGGTTGGAGCATCTCCAAAACGGCAGCTCTTGTGGGATTTTCCCGGTCTGCAGAGGTCAGTATCTTTTTAAAATGGTCCAGGGAAGGAACAGTGGTGAACCGGTGACAGGGTCATGGGTGGCCAAGGATCAGTGATAAACGTGGGGAGCGAAGGCTGATCCGTGTGGTCCGATCAAACAGACGAGCTTCTGTGGCTAAAATAGCTGAAGAAGTTAATGATGTTAATGCTGAATGGGTCAGGACTGTTTTGGCAGCAAAAGGTGGAACAATATAATATTAGGCAGGTGATCATAATGTTATGCGTGATCAGTGGTCATGAGGTAATGTCTGGTCTGTGAATAACTTCTTGCCAGTATTATCACTGGTTGAACCTGTAAATGGAATACAGAAACATGCTTTGTCTCGCATGCCATATCTTTTATCCAAGCTTCACCAACCTTCTACTTTCTTTACGGACCATCCTGTCAGCAAATTGCATTTAGTCATTAGTTATGCCATTATAATCCCTGCTCCATTTTCAGCTTTCAACACAAAACCATCTGCATCATTTTTTTCTTGAATTCCATTCATCTTCAGCCAGGCACTCATCTCCCTCCCCATTCTTCTCCCTCCATCCCTCTGCACAGATTCTGAATGATAATACTCTAAAAGTACTGCATTGACAGTGCAATAAGTTATATAATAAGGCTGTTGAACGTTGACAGAACTAGAAAATTTAAACGAACCAGTAAAATTGTATTGCCAGGCTAATCAGGCACATGAAGCTCCAATAAAAGCTTCTCCTCTAACAAAGCTCCGAATCGTGTTTGCCATATCAACAAAAACTCTCCGAACATTTATAGCTCAAGAATCTACACAGGCTAGTAGCTTGCTAACATGTCTACTACAAGCTGTAGTATGCACAGTGTGATGGCTTTCTGCTTTTCTTTACTTAGCTCAAGGTCTCCACAAACCTGCATAATGATCTTCCATTCATACACTGATCAGGCATGACATTATGACCACCTGTCTGAAATTGTGTTGGTCCCACTCTGTTGGATCGGACCACACGGGCGGGTGTTCGCGCCCACGTGCATCAATGAGCCTCGGCCACCCATTACCCTGTCACTGGTTTACCACTGTTCCTTCCTTGGACCACTTTTGATAGATACTGACCACTGCAGACCAGGAACATGCCACATGAGCTGTAGTGTTGGAGATGCTCTGACCCATTCGTCTAGACATCACAATTCGGCCCTCGTCCAACTCCCTCAAATCCTTACGCTCGCCCATTTTTTCTGCTTCCAACACGTCAACTTTGAGAACCAAATGTTTGCTTGCTGCCTAATAATATCCCACCCACTAACAGGTGCCATGATGAAAAAATGATCAATGGTACTTATTTATCCATTCATAATGTTATAATGTCATAATATTATGCCTGGTCAGTGTATAATCTACTTACATCGATGTTGTACATTTTGATCACCTGATATGAGTAAAATGTAATATCTGACCTCCCTTGGTGGGATTATTTGTTTCAAAGCTTTATTTACACCCCCCAATTGTATTTTTCTTTTTTGTATTAAAAAAAAATTGTTCTCGTATTAATTGCGCATCAGTAGTAAAATTCACGTGTAAGTCGGATCAGTCGGTGTCTCATCGGGTATGAGTTTTATTCAGTAGGGAATACAGACGGCCTGAATTCAGGGAATATTCCCTGTACCTCATCTGTCTCCCTGGAGCCCTGTGCTCTCTGCTGCACTTTTCTCTATCTGACTCCTATTTTTTCACCAATTATCTGGATCACCAACATGGCAGCAGTGAAGTAATGATTCTGCGTCCCTCCGGACTGTTAGCGAGCCGTTATGAACGGTGTGTGTGTGTGTGTGTGGGTTGCCCCGGATGACTCCGCGCTGCTGTCTGTGTTGGCCCGACAGGAGACCTTGCATGGAAATGTTTGCTGCTCCCATTTGGCTGAATGACAGTGACTCATAGTGTTTCCTTGAGCTTTGTGTGCTGGCTGAATTTTTCTTTTTCAGTGTGCAACAAAACAAGACCTGGCTTACAAACTGTACTAAGCGGAGTACGTTTCAATTTATTATCATGTAGGATTAGATATATTAGTTTTACAGTACAATATAAAAGGAATATAACACGACAGACTGTGCTGTTATGGGACACGCTGTGGTTTGGCAAAGATTCCAAAGAATGTTTTTTTTTTTTTTTATGCATTTCTAGTGACGTTTAATGCTGTGGAACATCCATTAATCAAGCGAGTTCCTGTTATCACTTGCGTTATGGCAGCTATAAACAGACTTTCTCTTCCAGTTAATGAGCCGGAGTGGTGTTTCGTACTTTAGAAACAATGCTATACGACGTCTTTTTTTCTTTTTTTTTAGTAAAATTAAAATTGATTATGGAACAGATTTAAATGATATATATGAATAAATTAATATTAGAAAATTGTTTGTATTTGAATATTGGCTTTTATATTATGCTGCAGTATAATGACAATTGTTATAATAATCATCTGAATAATAGCACTTGTATTTTAGCATTGTTTATTGATCCATCATGTTTTATTACATTTTATTAATTAACTAAATCTACAAACTTTTTTTTGGGTTGGATTATAAGGACTTTAAAAATATATGTACGCACAGTACAGTATAAGCACATAAGTATATAACATTTTAAGCCATTTCTAAGAGAGGAGAGAAGATAAATAAAAAAAAATGAGGAAAGAAAAATAGAGAGAAAAATACTAAAAATGACAGTTATCAGACTACCATTAGCAGTTGAACAGTGTTGCATGTTTGGACACAATAATCTCAAATGATGTGAACTGAATATTAGGTTGCTGCAAGAATCAGATAATTCAACATATTAACATGCACATTATAGGGACCAAAATATTGGGACATTACTTTTTTTTAGCTATTATTATGAAAGCATTTAAAGGCAGCATTGAACTACACCTGCTGTCAAGCTCTCGATTCTGATTGGTCAGCGAGGGAGGATCGTATTTTGAGAAACAGCAGCTGCACAATATGGACAAAAGTATTGGGACAAAATTTTAGTATTTTAGGACTTCTTTGGATGTGGTAGCATTAAATTCTTGCGTCACTTGAACTAGGAGACCCAAACTTCTTGTAGCAGGACGGAGCCCTGTGAACAAAGCATGCATGTTCACTTTAGATTGGATTAAAGAGAAAAACAAAGTAAACATGCTTTGAGTTCCTTTACCATAGAATTGTCTATACTTCTCGAGTAATATGGCCCTTTTCCCTCCTCGGATCTTCCCACTTTGTCCAGGCCTGCCTCTGGATAGTTTTCTCTTCGATTGGAGGCTACTGGGGATGGTTTCTTATCAACACCTTGGGTGGTTCCATGAAATTCCTGAGTAAGAACGGGAGCTTTGAGGATGGATTTGGACTGTAGTTGATGTCAACAGTCTGCTACACTGACTCAGGACTACAGTTTGCTTCTGATCACCATCACTGCACCCCGCAACATCGTTTATCTGTAATAAATGGACATTTGGTGCAACCCAGATGAAGATGGGTTCCCTCTCGAGTCTGGTTCTTCTCAAGGTTTCTTCCTTATGCCATCTCGGGGAGTTTTTCCTTGCCATAGTCGCCACCGGCTCCCTCATCAGGGACAAACTTACTTATAAAGAACATACTTTATTGACCTAAAACATCAGATTTTCCATCAAGTTCAAAAAGTCGAAAAAGAGAACCCAATTAAGCAAAATATGACAAATTTTTTACTTTTATTTATTGAGGAAAAACCATAATCCATATCCGCAAATAACAAAAGTACTGGATGTGACCCTCCAGGGTGAACGGTTCATTTTTGAAGATGCAACTTTCAAGCACCACTGTATTTATGTATGTGCCAAATTCGTTTTTCTTACTTTTACAGCGCGCCTTGTTGAACCTGTGTGTGGGAACGGAAGCTAATCTATTCGGACAAACTGTTTTTTATGATCTCAAGAACCCCATATTTGTTCGAATGGAAATGTTGCTGCCTACGCTGCAATCTGCTGCTTCCTCAGTAGTTTTGCTCGTGTTTATCTAACACGTCTCTTCATCGCTGACTTCGTCTCGCTTCAGTTAACAGATGCACTGCAGAGTCTTCTGCGGCAGAGTTTATGAATGTTGTCATATTTATGAGCTGAAGTTAGAGTGAGCTACTAGATTCATGTGTGTGACAGTTCATGAAGACTGCGTAGTCACTTTTTTAATTTCGACACGAGTGAGGATGAAAACATTGACGGCGCATGCTTTTGAGAAATGATAAACAGCAGGAGGTTTTCTTGTGCGTGACTAAAAGGGTTTTATTCCTCCCATTATACGGCTTTTTAACAATTTAGGAGTCACATGTACTTTTATCCTTTTATAGTTACATTTAACACAGGGTTTCACACAATTTTCTCAACTGATACACAAGTTTCTCAACCTCTCAGGCCGATCTCTTCCACCTGTGAGTTCAGCAGATTGTATCAAATCAACACGTAACATTAAAGAGAGTAACACCTTTTACTTTTAAATAATCAAATCACTAAATTTGCTTTCGATTACTTAACATATAGACGTATTTGCCTGTTAAATGTATTGCATGGGCTATACAGAATCTCTATTTTGAAGAAAACTAAGGACTCGTTAACCTGGTAGAAAGTTCCTAACAAAAGACAAACATTGAGGCGTTGATGTTTTGCCTTGCGGTCTCTACAGGCCGTGGTCCAATATTTCCAATATCGTTTGGGTAAATAGTCCAAAAGATCCACATTTGATAAAAAAAAAACTATTTTTTTTTAAAACGAGTAATAAAGTAAATAAAAGCATGTTGCAGTGGAGATGTTTGCAGATCTGGAAGCATAAATGAATTATGGTAGACTGCACTAAAACAGTTTTTCGACACAGTCAGGATGAACAAAGATGAATCGCTTTATTCATTTTTCATATTATTACCGTATATTTCTCATTAAAAAGACCTTAACGTTTGTCTCATCAATTGCACTGTGTGTGTGTGTGTGTGTGTGTGTGTGTGTGTGTGTGTGTGTGTGTGTGTGTGTGTGTGTGTGTGTGTGTGTGTGTGTTTGAAGCTGACGGCGCGCTCTTTACCAGCAGTGCAGTCTGACGAGCGACTCCAGCCTCTGCTGAACCACCTCAGGTAATTGGGATCATCAAATATTTTTCAGGTTTTTTTACTTATACCTCTGCTATTTATCATCACTGTGCCATTACATTTACTGTGTTCTAATGCATTGAGCTGGATGCCATCTGAATTGGTTCTCTACCTCATTCTGAACCTAATTAAGTGGAACATAAAAATAAAAAATGGAAACTTTTAATGGAAATGATGACATCCTCATGCTGTATAAAATTTAAATTTTTTTTTATTTTTTTGCAACTCTTCTCTTTGCTATTGCTTGTCACTACATGAGGACATTTATTTGGGTGAATTGCTCGACCCATTCTTCTAGCTAATGTTCGTTTATGACAATATCAGCGTGACAGATGAGCTGTTTGGGAGACTTTCGTGTTTTTATGACTGCTTCTAGACCGTTTTGCAGTATTGTTTTCAATGATGAAAGGCCTTCAAGTTCCTGTATCAAGGCTTTCGAATGAACCAAATAGTCAGAAAGCAAACACACCAGATTGTTGTGTGTGATATTTGACTTCGTAGTTGTTCATTTTGACCTATTTTTTACACTCTATAGAATTGTATAGGATGCCTTTGGATATCGTAGCATTACATTTTCTCTTTATTTGAACAAGGAAACGCAAACCTGTTCTAGCATGACAGTGCCACTGTACACAAAGCCAGCTTCATGAACATGTGGTTGATGTGACTGAACCTGTTTGAGATGAATTTGGAAAGATGACTGCACTCCAGGCCTCATCACCCTACATCACTACCTGACTGTACTAAAGCTGTTGTGTTTAAATGAACACGCATTTCCACAAACACACTAAAAAATCTAGTGGAACATCTTCCCAGAAGAGTGGAGGTTATTATAACGGAAGGAGGAGACTAAATGTGGAATGGGAAAAGGTGTGCACAAACCTTTGTCCATAGTGTATTTGAAGATTTGACACGTGTTTTGGTGCAGATTTTTTATTTATTTTTTGTGTTTTTGTGCACTGAAATCTGTTCTGATGGCTCTAATAGACACTGAGTGGATCTTAAGCCCAGAGCCCAGCAGAAGTGTTGCAACAGTAATGACTTCTGTTGCATCTTGTATAAAAATCATTCGTTTTTTTTTTCGTTTCTTCACATAGTTGACTGTTAAAGGGCAGTCGCTCCACAGCGTCCATACAAAAGTGTCTCTCCTCTCTCTTGTGGAGTAAAGGAACAGTGGCAGCGTGCCCGATTGGCATCACAGCCAGCAGCATTTCATTTGTTATCCAATTAAAGCCGCTGCACTCCCCTGAATTCAGCTGCTTTAATTGAATCCGTCTGTGGGGACACACAGGCAGTGATTTGAAGCTGCGAGATTTATTTATTTATTTATTTTTTCTGCTGTATGTCATCATTGCTCTGGTCTGATAAGAGCACTTGTTTGACCCTGAGCGGCGCAAGGACGTGTCCGGTAGTTTCAATAGAAAAAGCCTCACAACCGGGTGGGTGTGCAGGTGTGGATTCAAAAGTTTACATACGGGTCTATCGAAATTAATTCGGCCTCAATCAGGTCCTGTGAGGATGGACAGTAGTACTACTGGTCAAGCAAATATGAGCTTGAAATGTCTTAATTAATGCAGTGAATATTACAAATACCATCAGTCCTGTGTCATGCCAACAGTTAAGCATCCTGAGGCCATGTGTGAGGCTGCTTCTCAGCAATGGGAGTGGGCACACTCACAGTTTTCCCTAAGAACACAGCCATTAATAAAGAATGGCACGAAACATTGTCTGAGAGCAACTTCTTTCAACCATCCAAGAACAGTTTGGTGATGAACAATGCCTTATCCTGCATGATGGAGCACCTTGCCATAATGCAAAAAGTGTTAAGTAAGCGGCTCGAGAACATGGAAATTTTGGGTCCATGGCCAGGAAACTCCTTAGACCGCCCACAGACCAAACTCCCATTGAGAACTTGTGTTAAATCCTCAAGAGGCAGGTGGACAAACAAAAACCCAGCAACTCCAAGCATTGATTACACAAGAATGGGCTGCCATCAGTCAGGATGTGACCCAGAAATTGATTGACAACATGCCAGAGCGAATTGCAGAGGTCTTGGAAAAAATGGTCAACACTGAAAATATACTCTTTGCATAAACTTGATGTAATTGTCAATAAAACCATTTGACGCTTATGGAATTTTTGTAATTATACTTTTGGTCTACTATAGTAACATATGAAAGAAAAAAAAAGATCTAAAAACACTGAAGCAGCAGATTTTTACAGCAGAACATTGTGTCATTCTCAAGACTTTTGGCCACGGCTGTAGATCAGTTAAATGGAAATCCTAAATCTGCTTCGAGTAGACAAAGGAATTTGATGGAGGTAGAAAGATGGGGGTGTGTTTAGATGCTAACTCTTGAACCTCTTAATTGATTGAACACAATTAGGACGGTTTTGCAGAAGAAGGTTATTGTCATTGTAACCTGTAGAGTGATTTTTTTTTTTGCTGATAACAGAATATCTACATGCAGTAGTTTCTCAACCCTGGGATTGTGCATGATCTTATATGAGGTGGATGGAGAGCTTCATTTCAACCATCAGAACATTTATTGTATAAAGGGTTCAGTGAACGCGACTGACTTTTGACATTTGTTTTACATAAGTTTTAGTGGACTTCTGTATTTTCTGCTTTGTTCTAAAGGGGTATATAGAAACATTTGCCTTCCTCTATAGTTAGTATGTTTGTTTACTTACATACGTTTGAGTTGTCTAGCAGGGTATGGAAATGTTTACTGTCAATTGTAATTTGTATGTTTGCTGAATTGCTTTTGTTTTTTTGTTTAGGGTATACATACTTTTGCACGCCGTCATGCTTGATTTATTATTTTTTTGTTTGGTTTGCTTTGATTCTGGCGAAAAAACCGATTTGTATTTGAATCATGAGCTTCTGTTCACTGCCAGAGAAAGCTTGTGCTGTTATAGACAAATGCATCTCATTTGTCATTCAGTTTTATGTTGCGCTGTCAACTACGTCTTTTCCTGACATACTTTGGGGGGGGGGGGGGGGGTGGTTTCATCTCTTTCCCGAGCCAGAAAAATGAAATGGAAAAATGGCGGGTGGATATTGTCAGGTGCAGTTTCATTGGGTTGACTGGAAAAACAGTGCGTTTATTGTGGAGTTAAATATCGGCTGCGGTGTGTGGAGCTTTATGGTTTATCACATAAAGTAAGCAATAACACACACATTGGGTTTGTATAACCATATATTTACATACAGTGATTTGCCCGTGGTTACTTTACAATGCTTCATTAATGAATTAATTACACATCACACAAATTAATTTTCACATGTGCTCAGTACGATCTCTGGCACGTTCAATCTATATTTATGGCATTTTGTATTTAGGACCTTCTGATCAGAAGTCCAGAGTTACCATTGCCTCTATATATGATCTCTATATGATCTCTTGCCTCTCATGTGTTCTCATGCTTCTACTCTCTCTAACTTGACATCTTTTACTTGCTTTCTATGATCTTACTCTTTCAATCTCTCTCTCTGTGTTTCTCTCTCTCTTGCTTTATTTCACACTCTTTTGGTCAATAATTTCAGATCATACTTCTCCTCTGTTACCGCTGGTGTTCCTCAAGGGTCTGTTTTCTGCCCTTTTTTATTTATAATTTACTTACTACTTGGTTATATATATTCTTTTAGGAAATATGTCATTAGTTTTCATTGCCACCTGAACGACACCCAGCTCTATTTGTCCTGCAAGCCAGATTGTACTCTTTCCTCCTCTCTTTCAAATTGTTTAGAAGAGATGAAATCTTGGTTCTCGTGCAATTTTCGCATATTGACAGAACGTTGGTTCTTCTGATTGGCAGTAAATCCATTTTGTCAAAGTGCTAAAATTTCTCACTTTTTATTGATAATTCTATAATCTTTTTTCAGGTACATCCTCTGAACATCCTCACATCCATTTCCAAGCTATTCTTGTACGTGCTCTAGTTACCTCACGCATTGGTTATTGTAACTCTCTTCTGTTTGGTTACCTCACAAACTTCTTCCGAAACTTCATTTGGTTCAGAACTCAGCTGCCTGCGTAATTACTAGAACCTCTTCCATCTTGCAGGTCTCTCCTGTTTTCTATCATCTACACTGCTTCCTGTTAAATAAAGACTACAGTACAAAATCTTGCTTCTTACTTTTTTAAGCTCTTCATAATCTTGCACTCTCACCTCTCTCTCAATTGTCACACACTAACATCCCAAAGCCTACTCTCAGATGTTTTTTTTTATCCGTTTCCCCTTATTGTACCTTCTGTTTGTTTAGTCACTGTGGTGTCTAGGACATTTAGTTCGGCTGCTCCTCATCTTTTGAATTCTCTTCCACAATCCATTCGAGAAAGTTTGCTTTAATGAGATTCTCTTTTTCTCCTGAACCAAGATGGTGCACATCTACTGACCAATCAGTTTTGAGCATTAAACTGTTATAATGTATTTTGCTGTATTGAGGAATCAACTACATTCTGTTGTTTTTGTTGACAAAGTATATTTTTTTTGATCAACTTGTATACATCGCTTTTCTTCATAGATGCACAACAAATTTTAATATAACCATTTTGCACCAATGGCATCAAACACCATAAACAGTAAAGCATTCTCTGAACATCCGAGTTCGCATTTTATACTCATTTGCTGTTATAATAACCTGCACTCTTCTGGGAAGATGTTCCACTAGATTTTGGAGTGTGGAGATTTGTGCTTATTGAGACACAAGGACGTTAGTAAAGTCAGGCACTGATGTAGGGTGGGCGAGGAGGCCCGGGGTGCAGTCAGCGTTTCAATTCATCTCCAAAATGTTCAGTATGGTTGAGGACAGATCTCTAGACTAGCAGACTAGCAGACCAGTCATGATCTTTCATTGCTGTGCTGCTGCATTTAAAGATATTGCATGCAATTGTATGTGCCTCCAACTTTACCACTTTGTGGAAGAACCAGGTGTTCCAACACTATTGTCCATTTACTGTGTTCTGATATACATTTAAGTATTTAAATCTCAAATCTGATTGGCCAGAAGGTGTTCATTAATTTTCAGCAGCTCTGACAGGAGATTTGACTGCAAGACAAAATCCCATGCAAATTAATTCACTCAATACATTATTACTTCTGTAAGAACAGCAAAAAGAGCAGAGGCTTATATGGCGGACTTTCGAATTCGATCTATATTATTGAAATGGTGATATTTTTGGAGTTTTTGGGAGCCTGTTCTTTGTAATTTTATGCTATTATATAATGGGGGTAAAGCTGCAATTTAGGATATCAGACATGAAAAACTTTTCAGAAGCATGGTAACCTGCTGGTTGTATTTATAGCTGCTATAACGTACGGGACAGCACGAAGTAACGTTCTGCAACAAGAAATGTAGCAGTAATTTGACATTTTCAAGATTTATTTGGGATTTAGTGTGGTAATTCCTGGCATCAGGCAGAGTCACGCCATTCCATCGTGAGAGGTTTTCCTTCAACGGCATGCTCCGTCATGTTTTATTCCTTACATAATACAAAATCGTAGTAAATGAATCATGATCTCAACATTTCTGCTTGGCCGCTGTCTCCGAATCCCAAATCCACTGAGCACTAGCAACTGAGAGCATTGAGCGAACCGCAGTGCTGCAACAGGAGCAGCTTCAATAATGCATTTCATTCCGCTGCTGAGCTTTCACATTTAGGGAAGGGGGAGGCGTTTGAGCAAGGTGCTTACCTTCAGAATTTTAATAGAGCGCAGTTGATATGGGAGATTAACTTGGCTGAAGTCCCAACTGGCGAATAAAGAGCAGAAATGGTTCCAGTGGTTGCACCGATGGACGTCGATCTCAGGGGAGCCTGAGGAGGGGCACGCGAATATAAACAATTGCAGGGATTTTAACAATTGAGGGAAATTAATTGTGTGTGTAATCAAATTTATAGTTCCAGTAATAACTGGTTTTATTGTGTGCTAGATGAAATCACTTTGTACAAAGAACAAGATCTGCATTGTTAGTTACTGCTTCATCTTTTGTCAATTCCTAAAGCTCCCCTTGAAAACTCTTTGTTTTGTATTTGGATTCAGGAAGTGATTAGGATGAACAGTCACTTTCAGAGGTCCCTTTTTTTTTTTTTTTTTTTTTTTTTTTTTGGTCTCTGCTCCATTTGTCTCTTTATTTTAAGGGGAAATTGCTACCTAAAATATTTAGTATTTGGTAAGATAAGAATCTTGTGAAACCTCAGAGAGTGCTCATTTTCTGTTGTTTTGATTCACAAGACCTGTCAAGTACATCATGTGGCAAGCTTTAAAATGGACTCCTATGCAGTCTTGAAAAATATAGGGTGCCTCAAAAAGCTTTTTTCGTTTAGCATGTTTGTGACAGTTGAGTCAAATATGAACGTTTCTTGGGGGGGTAAAATGGCCCTTTGCTTTGTCTTTTTTTTTTTTTGCTTTTCCCCCCACCCTCTGTGCTTTTGTACTTTCAGCTGTTTTGTGCATTTTGGGAATTCAGTTTTGGCACCCAAACAAATTATTTAACCAGAATAAAAGACTGAAATCTGTCTGAAAAATCCAGAGCCCATGTTTGAGGACCTTTTTGAAAAAAGTACACAATACATTTGTATGTTTTCCTCATATTCAACAAAATAGCCAAGTACAAGAGACTGAAACTTAATTCTTTTTTCTTTTCTTTTTTTTTGGTTCATGTTGTCCAGCAAGGCAATATTGCAAAAATGACATTTCATTTTTGGGCTCAAGGACTTTCTAACAAATCATCTACACAGGCCATTTAAACAAAATAGGTTTTTCCTCAAATGGCACCATTTCTTTATATATTACATATAGACTCCCTTTATATGAACAAAAGTCTTTTGACTGGTAAACAGAGTTTGGGGTCGTTGTGGATATTTTTATTCATCTTGTTTTAACATTTATTTACTGTTTGCTACATTGAGCACACAGTGTTAAATGTGCAGTCGAACAGCTGGGTAAATGAGAAGCAAACAGAACCAGCGGTTGTCTGATTTGTACAACACAGTTGCACGGAGAAAAATCATAGCAATATTAACAGACACCAGCCATCCGATTTCCTGTAAATGTAAGGCGCTTCCTTCTGGCAGACCTATTCCACAGCCATGAGAGATCCTTTTTTTGCAGTGTCAGTCAGTCAAACAAAATCTGATATGTCTATGTATCCTGCGGTGTCTGATATTTTATATATGGATTATTTTGTCTAAATTCCAATCTCGCAGAAAAGGCTTTGTCTCAGACTATATCTTTTCTCCCTGTCTGTCACAAGGCACCAAGATTGCACCAGGTGTGCAAAAAACATTCGACAGGCATCAAGGTCCAATTTCTGACACATTTTAAAACTAGTTTTACCAGTGCCATGTACATTAAACCGGTAATAGCATGTTAAAAATAATCACAGGCAAAAAACACCACTCCTTAACACTTGTAAATGCTTTACCCTGACCACAATCATTCATCATCACCATTATCCCTGACTTTGTAATCACCTCATTGTCGCCACCACCATTTACTGGCCCCACAGTTACCACCATGTCATCACCATCGTCATGGCCCAATACACAAATCGCTCTCTCATCACAATCATTTCTGTCGTTTTGTTAGCACAGTTGTCAATATTCTGGTCATTCACGTCATCACTCTGGTCATCTGGTCACCTCTGTCAACACCACAATAAGCAATGATCCCTGTTTTCACTGCAACCATCACCTGTCATCACTCTTATAGCCACTTCTAACATCACCAGTCAACCCTGTCATCAACCCTAACCCTGTCAATCAACCACAATCACTCATCACCACCACAATCAACCCTGTCACCACCACCACCATTACCCCTGTCATCACCACCACCACCATCACCCCTGTTACCAACATCACTTCAACTACCTGGTCATCATCACAACCACCATCACACCTGTCATCACCATTACCACAACCAATCCTGTCATCATCACAACCACCATCACTCCGCTCATCATCACAACCACCATCACTCCGCTCATCATCACAACCACCATCACCCAGTGACTGTGTTTAGGATTAGCACTAAGGATGGATAGAATGTTTCAACATGAAAAAAGTATTGTACATTAATATATTTTATTCTTGACTTGTTCTGTGTTGCAGCCATGCGTACGTGGGCCAGGATTACAGCATCCAGAAGAACATTGGCAAAGTCTCCTTGGACCAGATTGATCCAGTAAGTCGGTACTCAGTAACTTATAATGGAACAAAAAGTAAAAACCCATAACATTTTAAATTGTGGTGTGCTCAACCTGTTCCTATCTTTTGATGATGAAGAAAAAAAAAAAAAGGAAAGCATTTTTCCCCAGTTTTCATTTCCATTTTAATTAGTCTAGCAATGTTGGCTTAAATTTGATGTGCCTGCACTTCATGTCTAGAGAACATCTGTATTTTCTAGCTTTAATTCTGATTGCGTTTGTAAAGATTGCTGGTAGTTTGGAGTAAAGCTTGATGGTTAAAGCAGATAGATAGATAGATAGATAGATAGATAGATAGATAGATAGATCATTATGACAGTACATCTTAGTAATGACATTATCAATGTTCCTTCGGATGAGACGTTAAACCGAGGTCCTGACTCTCTGTGGTCATTAAAAAATCCCAGGATGTCTTTCGAAAATGAGTAGGGGTGTGCCCCGGCATCCTGGCCAAAAAACTTGCCCGCTGGCCTACTAATCATCCCCTCATATTAATTGGCTATATCACTCTATCTCCTTTCCACTAATATGCTGGTGTGTGGTGGGCGTTCTGGCGCAATATGGCTGCCGTCGCATCATCCAGGTGGATGCAGCACATTGGTGGTGGTTGAGGAGAATCCCCCCTTTCATATGTAAAGCGCTTTGAGTGCTGCAGAAAAGCACTATATAAATGTAATGAATTAATGTTTAAAAATCTAATACACTTTTTTTATTGACCAAATGCATCAGTACTTACCGTGATGATGTGCCTTCGGACATACATGTGTGGTAAAGTACAATATTGCCAATGTGTAATTAGGCTAATTAATGGTCTGTTTACATATCCTTGTTGCTTCATTACATAATTAGCAATCATAGGAACAGGTACACAATATAGACAAAGGTGTGAGGACACCAGACCATATCCTTCACATGTGCTTTATGAACATCCTATTCCAGATGTTCTACTAGATTTTGGAGTGTGCTTGTGGAGATTTGTGCCCATTCATATACAGGGATGTTAGGAAAGTCGGGTACTGATGTAGGGTGAGGAGGCCCGGGGAGCAGTCAGCGTTCCAATTCATCCAAAACGAGTTCAACAGGCTTGAGATCAGAGCTTTATCGCTAAAGAAGGCCACTCGCGATGGATCAGATTTGGGTTTTCTAGTTCAAGTGAACAGGCCATTTAATTCTCCCAAAGACATCCATTACAATAATGTGACTAATTTCGTGGGAACTGTTTGTGGAAGAAGCACATATGGTTGGAAAAGCCAAGTGTCTCATAAAGTGTATTTTTTTAATGGTATATAAATTTTTATTTATATATGTGTTCATAATGATATTTGCTGGTGTTTTTATATTATTTGTTCCACAGTGGAGGTCATTGTGGTTTTGCTTGATTTTTAGCAGCTCTGACTCTTTTATAATAAGCAATCGTGCTGATGTGTTTTTGTCTTTATATAGTGACAGCTCATTGCCAGCATCTGTGCATTGAAAAAAAATCTATCTGAAGTCTTCAGGATAGGGGTGTTTGTACATTTTTTCTTTTTGTCTTAGGTTTGAGAGGGAAAAGAAAGAAAAGGGAACACTTTTTTTTTATAGCCGCTACAACACAAGTGATAACAGGAACTAACCTGTATTACAGATGTTGCACATCATTTAAATGCATCTAGGAATTGATCATTTGTAATCGTTAGCCAATCGTTTTAAATTAGACTACATGGACAAAAATATCGGAACATCTGACCTTTTGTCTTTAGATGCGCTATGATAAAATAATGGGTTCACTTGAACTTGGAAACCCAAAACTGTTTCAGCATGGCAATGCTCCTGTGCACAAAACCAGTTCTATGAAGATATGATTTACATGGGTTGGAGTGGACGGTCTTAAGTGACCTGCTATAGAGCCCTGACCTCAAAACTACTGACTGCACCCCAGTACTTCTTAGCTTTATGGCTGATGAGCACAAATGTCCACAGCACACTCCAAAATCTATGGAACGGTTTTCCAGAAGAGTGGAGGGAATTACAGTATAAAAGCAAATTGGGACTAAATGTGGAATGCGATGCTCAAAAAGCACATACTATACATATGACCAGGTGACCCAATACTTTTGGCAATATACTCGGGATGCGATGAAATTCTGGGCTGAAACCGAAATTTCAGGATGCATTTGGCCGAAAACAAATTGATTTTAAAATATTATTTGCATAAAATGTCACAATTATTATGCCAAACAGCAGTAATACAAACTAGAACCAACCTCAAACTGTATACAACAGAACAAAGTTTTTAATGCCACACAATTTTAAAGTAACTGCACATAGCAAATTCTATAAAAAAAAAAAAAAAAAAAAAATGGTAGTTTTCTGAAGTTTCTCTTTAAGATGTCGAATCAAACCTGTAGTGGAAAGTGCTTTGGCACCGCACCCCCTCTTGAAACTTTTTTTTGTTATAAGTAGCTTTAGAATGCTTCCGTAACGCTGACATGATTGCCGTTTTCTAGGTCGCGCTGTGATAACGGCTAGAGCAAGAGTGTAATCTGAGCGCTAAACACGGGTGCCATATTTTTAGTTTGTATTTTCGGCCTTTTTTTTTTTTCTTTCAGCCTTAATTTTTTCTTTTCTGTCCGAATATTTTCAACGGCTGCAAAATTCGGTGCATCCCTTCAATGCAGTGTATAACATGTGGCAACAATTTGTCAATAAAATCTCCTTTCATTCCTCCTTTGTTAGCTCTCATCCAAATCGTTCCCTCTGTGCATGAGGCAGCTGCACAAATCCCTGAGAGAAAACCACCACCTGCGCCACGGCGGCCGCATGCAGTACGGCCTTTTCCTCAAGGGCATCGGCATCACGCTGGACCAGGCACTGCAGTTCTGGAGGTCCGAGTTTATCAAGGGCAAAGTGGACACGGATAAGGTAAATATAACCATGCCTTTCCCCTTTCGCTTGCTCTTGGACTCGTTTAGCCCTCTTTCTCCGCTGTCCATATATTTCACTCTCTCGTTGTCTCCCTGTTTGTCCTTCAACAATTCTGAAGTCCGGGTCACTCAGACAAACGAGAGCACTCATCCTGTGAAAGGGATGCAGGACCTAATTTGGCTCCATTCCTCTGTGTTTTTAATGAAGAAATTCTGTAGAGAAAACATTTTTGTGTGTGCCCTTGGTACATTTAACATGAAAATGACTCTCCCAAGCCGAGTCCTCTGTTCGCTGACGTTCTCGCTCGGCACGGGGGGAATGCTTATTCCCAGCTGATTCTCAATCAAGGAGAAGCTAATGGCATTCACATCCTCACCTGAGAACGACTCTCCTGAAGGGATCGCTTTTAAATCGATTCATATTCTCACCAGTCACATAAATGCATCCAGGAGGCAAGAATAATGTGTTTAATATCAGGTATAGTCATTTTCCTGATTTCATATTGGGGTTTTGTTTTGCAGCTTTGTGCGTGCAAGCAGTGCTTTTGAATACAGAGTAAAGTCGAAACTGTGACAGAATGTTTCACTATTAGCCCCAGTGTATGATCCGATTTTTTTTTTTATTCTGGAAATATTTGTGTTGGTATTAATAATAATAATTAATATTTACTCAGCAGTTTTTAAAACCTTTTGCGAATATAAACAGGGTTTCTGCGTCTTCAAAAAAGTAAATAAATAAATCAATAAAAATAAAAATTCTAAGTTTTAAGCCTTAAAAAGTCGCTGTTCTAGGTATGAAAATTTTTAGACAGGTTATATTTTTCCGATGTCCTTGTAACGCTACTTCTAATGCTCACTGAAATGCTCCTGCAGCACTTTTTTTTTTTGTTTGTTAGTTTCTGTAGTTTCCATCAATCTTTCTTTTGCTAGTCCAAATATAATTTGCTGTATTACGACTACAAATGAGGCCAACATGCAACAGCCAATCAGCTTTCTGTTATTGGCGCAAATTTTCTCTCGGGCTGTACCACAGACGTACAACTGACTGACATTTTTCAGCAATGGGGAAGTGCAAGTTTACTTGTCTTGAAGAATAAGAAAAAAAAAGAATTTAGGGCTTGGTTTAGGTGTTTTTTATTATTATTTATTTTTGTATATAGGTCTTACATTTCGTTCTTAATTGTATTAAAAAGATCTTAAGTCTAAAATTTGACTTGGTGAAACCTGCAGAAACCCTGGGAAAGTACTGCGATCTGCTTCCATATGATGTATCTTCTTTTAGAAGAATGCATACACAGAACACCATGATTCAAAAATCTTCATTAACTGGTCAAAGAACCTTAATGTACATACTGTATGTCTTCTGCCTTATTTTTTTTCTCCAATGTTCTGCAAAACTAATTTACGATTGAAAACGAATACCACTGCCACAATGTCGTCTTTTGTCATCCTCCCCGTACGCAGCATGCCGTTATCATCTTATAAATAAGCATAATATTCCGCTAAATACATTATTCATGCCTGAGGCCACGCTCATTGCAGCATATCTATTGAGCCATACAGTGGCAGTAATGCTGCGATGGCTTGTTGCTTTTCACTGTAAATGGAGGTGAATATCTGCACCTGAAGTAATCTAAAACCAATAAACCGAACAATAGATCTGCGCACACTGCACTTCCCTTCTCCATCTATGAAATGGTGTGCAATTTTCTGTGACAACATTGTAAAGGAAAAAGGGGAGACAAATTAAGCTTGTTTTCCACAGAATGCTACGTTTCCCATTTTGGCAGAAATAAGATGTCACTTTGCGTGACAACAGAAATAAATGAAGATCAAGAGGACAGCAAGTTTGTAAAGATGTTTTCAGGCTGCACTTTAAAAAAATATATAAAAGAAGAAGAAGCAGCAGCACGGAGTCTCCAAGATTTAACTAATTTTGAGTGACATCTTTAGGACATGAGAATGTTTTATCAGGATTCACTGAGTACAAGCAACCTTTTCAAATAAAGTGGATGCTGCTGACATTTTTATTCTGTTAAAACCGAACGACGCAGGACTTTTTTCTAATGTAGATGAAATGCCACCGAGTCTGAGTACTAAACACTCGAGTCTTTTTTTATGCTTTAGTGTGCATTTTATATACATTATATGGACACAAGTATCAGGTCGCCTGACTTTTTCAGCCATATGTTCCATATATTCTCTTGAAACCTCACAATTGTATATGATTTGTTTGGATTTGGGACAATGCATTTTTCCCGTCACTTGAAACGGTAGACCCAAACCTGTTCCAGCATGACGATACACCTGTGCACAAAGCCAGCTCTATGAAGATATCATTTACATGGGATGAAGTGGAAGATCTTGAGTGGCCTTCTATAGAGCGCTTACTTACGTCCTACTGAACACCTCTGAGACGAATTGGAGCTCTGACCGCACCCCTTCTCACTTTACATCGGTACCTGACTTTGCTAATGATCTTGTGGGTGAATGAGCACAAATCTCCAAAATCGAGTGGAACATCTTCCCAGAAGAGTGCAGATTATTATGCAAATGGGGAATAAATGTGGAATGGGATGTTCTTAATGCACTTACAAATCTTAGGGTCAGGTGTCCACAAACATTTGTCTATATAATGCATGTTAAAAAAAAAAAAAAAATTTTAATTTTTTGTTTAGTTATTAATTCACTATTTCTTGGTATTTTTTTTTTTTAAAAAGGTCTTAATTTTTTGATGTCCTTGTAACACTGACATGCAGTGACATAAGAATATTTTTTATTCTTGTGTAATCTTTTATTCTAAGTTTCAGTTGTGTCTTTTTTTTCGCTGGTCTAAATATAATTTGCGTTTTTACGATTACAAATAAGACCAACATGCAACCGCCAATCAGCTTTCTTCTCTGTCGGACTGTACCACATAAGTACAACTGACTTCATTGATTTTTCAGCAATGGGGAAGTGCAAGATTAGTGTTGCTTGGCTTGAACTTGGATGCTCCAAATGCACTTTCAAATCTTATGGTCATGTGTCCACAAACCTCTGTCCATATAATGCATGTATCAAATGAATGAGACTAGAAGAAATTAAAAATGAAGATAGATGAGCATTAAAACCATTGGTAAAACCCTTCTCATGGTGAGATTTTGAATACTATGGATGTATGTTTGAAAGACTAAAGATGCTCTTTGTTTTTTTAGACCTTTACATTATACACCATTTTAAACTTTTGCTCCCAAAAAGAATAATAAAAAAAAAAAATCCCATCTGCAGTGTATGAGTACGGTGGACTTTTTGACAGCTGCTCTGTAATTTACAAACCAACTTGATTAAACTTGTGTCTATTTCACAAAGGGCACGTAGCCATCCAACAACCAAAGCAAGACAATTATTTACCGTGCGATTAAAATCCCTCACAGCAAGTAAGAGTTAAAACATCTTTAGGCCTAATGACTGCTGTGTTTGTTACACTGGCACCTTAACTAACATGCACTATGCAGGTGGAAAGCCAAAGCAAGGCCAGAAAGGAAATACGAATATTTCCACATCGTTTGGCTTAATTAAAGTTGAAGGATCAAAGTATGTTAGAGGCCAGGGGTGTCTGCTAAAGGTTTTATAGCCGCATGCCAAATGAATTAATAATCTATGCTTTAAATTAAACTTGTGTGAAATTGAAAGCTGTGGGAGAAAAATGGCAGGTATTGTTGTTTTAGTAGAAGCTTTAATTAAGCAGTAATCGCAGGGATCTTATTTAAATTACTAACTCCATCCATCCATCCATTCACTCCTTCACCACTCACTTCTTCACTCCTTCACTCACTCATATCCCAGGAACGCTGAACATTAAATATGAATGCACCCAAGTCAGACATCCTTGTCTAGAGCGACTTACAATTATACAATATAAAAAACTGAATGGAATAAACCTAAGCAGTTGAGGTTTAAGGGCCCAGCAGTGGAAGCATGGTGGTGCTGGGAATTTAACTCCTGACCTTCCGATCCAGAAGTCCAACGTCGTCAACACTGAGCTGGAACTTTTAATCTTATGAAGATTTACTGTAACCAAGCAAAATATAAATGTACACAAGTTTAACATTTTCACTGAAAAGCTTTACACACACTTGGCATCCAGGCGTTTAGTTTCTCCAAACATTTATCTGAAATACTTCCCCATCCCTCTTGTGAATATTTACAGCGGTGTTCTTCACTCGTTGGAAAGTTCTCTCTGATTTGGCGATCCAGTTCATCCCAGAGCAGTTCAATAGGATTTCGGCAGGTCGAGAACACTGCAGCCCACTGTTTCTTTTCTAGATAGCTTCAGGTCATTGTCTTGTTGTATAGTGATGTTGGTTCCAACTAAGACTGAAGTATGGAATCTTAGCCATGTCTCACCTTACCCTGCTCTACAACAACCCCAATCCAATAAACTTCCACCTCCATGTTGGACTGTGGGCGTGAGGCAGTCTGATTACATCTAACACCTGGTTCTTCTGTTAGCAGCATACATGTCAAATATGGATTCATCTGTGATACTCATTCACTGTATAATTCTTGTTTTTTTTGCTTGTTTCCTAGATTGTTGAATATAAACGAAAAAAACCTGCGTGTCTCCAAACCAATGAAAGACTAGGTGTTTGCAAACGTTTGCCAGACGTTGTATATGGGAGGCATGAAAAAAATCTCACTTCCTTAACATCCAGCAGATGAATGTGTTGACAGGTTATCAGTTTTCCCAATTATTGAAATTTGGTTTAATGCTAAAATTTGGGAGCAGACAGAGAGAGAGAGAGAGAGAGAGAGAGAATGAATAAGCCATGCGGCACAGAAAACACCACATCCCTGTGAAGTGGGGAAGCAATTACATTTTCTGGTGAAATTGTGTCCTCGAGCTGTGTCGCTATTTAAGCTTTTGCTACGCACTAGGTATCAGTGCTTTTCTCCCACAGCACCATGCTAACTCTTGCTGAGCTAAAAGCCCAGGCCCTCAGTAGAGCTATGAACATGGAGGCTTAATATAAATATGAATTATATAGTTAGGGTAAACGAGATCATCCTGGATCATGGATGAGAATCTCTGTGGTGCAAAGGCATCTCATTTAATTGCAAAAGTAGAAAAAGGTGTACATATTCTTCAGGGTCAGATCAGGAAAAAGGATTTATTCAAGTAAAAATGTATATCTCATTTGATTGAGCTGATATTAAGCTGAAAATTGTAAATGGCATATTTTCAACAGTTTCATCATGAGCGATTGCGTGAGCTCAGCATGCCGGAAATATGTTTTTCCCCATTCCTCTTTTCCTTTGTGAATGGTCATTATTGAGCCATCAAAAATCCTCTTCTCCGAGATTTCAACAGTGCTATGAAGCACCCAGCATTTTTTTTTTCCCCCATGCCTCAAAGCTGGCAAGGAACAAGCTTCAGTTCAAAGAAGCATTTCAGCTTTGACTACCACTAAGCCACTTTCACACACTCTAAAGCAATCTGGGGGTGTGTGTTTACCCCACTCTCGGAGCTCTATCCGTTCCACAAGTCAGAGAAGGGGAGGAAATTATTCAGACATTCCTGCTCTGTTGTGGTCATGCACCAGCACTTACCAAAGTGGTCTATTTTTGGGGTGGCTGCATCTTCTCAGTGTGGCTTTTCAGGTGTAACCGGGTGAGATCGCACTTTCCAAACCCTCTCTGTGCCTTCAGAGGCGCCGGATGGAGTGATGTGCAGCTCCATGACTGATGTATGTGAGGTGGTGTCTGAGACAGCAGGGCATGTCAAAAGCCATATTAATATTCCACCTCTGCTGGAGGAGTAAACAAGCATCCTGTGTGATATTCGGGTTGGAAATATAATGTGCAAACGAAGAGTGTAAAAATGAAAAGTGCATAATAAATATAAAAGTAGACTGCGTTCACGGGTATTCATTCAGTAGAATTTTTTGTAGTCTGATATTTAAGCAGGGAGAAATCGAATGCAAACTATTGCACCTCAGAAACTGAGCACAAAGACTACAGACAGCAGAACAATAGTGTTGATCAGGGATGATGGATGGATGTATATTGTAGAGAGAGACTATAAATGGATGAATGCAGATAATATAAATATATGAATGTAGATGGATAAATATGAATCGATTTGGATGGGGATGCATTAATGAATATAAATGGACAGATGGTAAGACTGAAGTATGTAGATAGATGCATTGATATGGATGAATGGTAGGTGGATAATTATAGCTAAATAGGGATAGACGGCACTATAGATCAATAAATAGATATGTAAGGCTATTTAAAGAAATAAGCATACATATAGATTAATTAACAGAAAAACTTTGCAATAGTATTGAGGTTCTTTGTGCTCACTGGGGTTTGGTCACCCCATTGAAGGCTCATTATCCTTTTTCTTCTCTTCTAAATTCAGCAAGAAGTTTGATTTTGGGTTAATAAATAATGACAAACTCCGTGGCTCCTATTCAGCTATCAGGTTATGACATGTCATAAATATTGCATGAAGCCCAAGTCTCTGAAAGCTCCTGTTCCATATCACTGGCCTATGTCTTGTTCTTTTCTGATTTGTGCTCTAGGCTAGGGATCTTGGCTTCTCTCTAGCTAGGTTTAAACTTCAACTCGACTGAGTGCTATAAATCTGAGATGTGTACGGAGGTGTAACTCATTTAGACTTGCTCATGCTTGCTGTAGAGATCTTTATGGCATCAGCTATCAGTCTGAATTTCCCTTCCTAATCTTAGCAGATGTAATCCGGAGCCCGGTTTGTGATGTGGTGGGAGAGGGGGGGGGGGGGGACTATGAATAAAGAGCAACAATTATATCTGAGGAAGAAGTCATGTACAGTGGCATTAGCTTCAAGTTAAAGGATGTCACCATACACTGAGTACAGATCGTTTGATTAACAAGCTGTCAAAACACATCATCTTGCTCTGGCGCTGGCAGACTTGCATGTGAGCAAACACCCGGGAGGGGGCTGAGGGCCTGTCTTTGTCTTTGGATCACAACAAGCTCGAACAAGGACAAAATGTGTAATTTGCAACCATTGGGGTAATATTTATCAGTAAAGTGACAGCTGTTAGCAAACAGTAACCTTGAGCTAATGGAAGGCAACCATGTGACCTGATGGACTGAGAAAATAAGACAAATGCACAACACTGCTATTTGGCAGGCAAAGAAACGAGCTACTTAACCTGCTTAGTTTTAAGAAATTTCCCCACTGTGGGACAAATAAAGAGCTTCTCTACCTATAGTTACAGTGCTAGAGGAAATCTCAATCTCATAGCCAGCCATGTGTGGTTCTTCTCCAAACTGTTACCACAAAGACTTCTCTCTGATGTTGCTGGAGGAGTTTCTCATCTGTGTAAGACGAACGATTTTGAATTGCATGATCTAGAGTCCAAATACAGTATGAAGCAAATCTACCATTATATTTACTTTAGTGGGGATGTTTTTAGGGGTCACCACAACGGATCATCCATCTCCATATCCCCCTGTAATCTACATCTGCCTCTTTCAAACAAACCACCTGCATGTCTTTTCTCACCACATCTATAAACCTCCTCCTTGGTCTTCTTCTTTTCCTCCTTTTTGGTGGCTCCATCCTCAGCATTCTCCTACCGATGTACCCCATGTCCGTCCTCTGCACATGTCCAAGCCATCTCAATCTCACCTCACTCATCTTGTCTCCAAAACGTCCTACATGCGCTGTCTCTCCCAACGAAAACCTAAACATCTTGAGCTCTGCTTTCTCCAGCTCCACCTCCTGTCTTTTAGTCAATGCCACTGTCTCTAAGCCATACAACATCGCAGGTCTTACCACAGTCCTTTAAACTTTTCCTTCCATCTCCTTCTGCTTTCCTGCACTTCATTTCACCACCATGTCTTTTTGTCTTCTTTTTTATTTCCAGTCACACCAAGTACCTTTCTAGTTGTCTCCCTTATACCTTCTGCAGTAGTTGCCCAATCATCCAGCTCTTCTTCACCACCAAAACCTTGTCTGACCTCTTCCCTGAACCTCACACTACAGTCTTCCTCCTTCACTTTCCACCATCCTATTTATTTTTTTCAGTCTTCATTTTCCTACTTTTCTTCTTCACCGCCAAAACCATCCTATAGACCACCATTTAATGCTGTCTAACTAAACTGTCCCCTGCCAACACCTTAGTCTCCAATCTCTTTCAGGTTGCATCTCCTACACTGAATATAGTCCACCTGTGTGCACTTTTCTCCACTTTTGTACGTCACCTTATGTTCCTACCTTCTTCCAAAAATACGTCATCACCCATCTCCCCCTCATTACCTCACTTCTATTCACCAACAAGCCCATAAAAGTCTGCCCCAATCACCAACCTTTTATTCCTAGGTACACTCTCCACCACTTCATCCAACTTACTCCAGAATTTTTTCTTTCCTCCATCACACAACCCACTTGTGGTGCATAGGCACTGATGATCATCACCCCCTCAACTAATCACCCTATCAGAATCTCTTTTCACCTCCACTACACTTTTACTGTAGAATCACCCCTACACCATTTCTCTTTCCATCCACACCATGATAGAACAGTTTAAACACCTCCAATGTTCCTGGTCTTACTCCCTATCCATTTGGTCTCCTAAACACACAACATATCTACCTTTCTTCCCTCCATCATATAAACTAAATCTCTCCATTTACCAGTCATATTACCAACAATTTAAGTGCCCACCCTAATCTCCACTCTCCTCCACTTCTCCTTTTCTTTCTGTCTTTGTAGTCGTCTTTCTGCTCCCCTTCTCCTCCTTCGGCCAACAGTAGCTGAATTTCAACCGGTACCCTGAAATTCTCTTTCATGATCCACATGTTTGATTTGGCACGAGTTTTACGCTGTATGCCCTTCCTAACGCAACCCTCCACCTTGCACCAAGAGTGGACTGACCCTAATGGCTAGGTCAGTAATTGCTGAGATGTTAATCCCCTGCTTTGCTCTTAACTGCAGAGTAGAACTGTTTTTCTTTACATTTTCCTGCTTAACCTCGGCAGCAGAAAGCAACCCTTTATTCTTTTTTTGGTCAATAACTAAAAATATATCTGATTATGTCAGTTACAGCTTGTTCTTTTAATTTGGTGCCTTCTGACTCTCTTTGCTTTACAGGCATTATTAGCTGAGAATGTGTAATTACAATTTTTTTTCTTTGACAGAAAAAAGGTTGATGAAGAAAAATTGGGTAGATCTGCACTGTGTGTGAAATTGTTCCTGCATTGGTTAGTTTGTACTGTATATTTAATATATTATATATATTTACTGTAAATTTAGACCACACTCATTAGTGATTACTCTCGAAAAGCCCCTTATGTCCTGTTGGTACACTAAATGGACAAAAGTTTGTGGACACATGACCATAAGATCTGTATTTGTTTTTTTTAACATCTCTGTCCATATTTGCTGGAATAATAACTGTAAAAAAAAAAATACACCCAAAAAATTCTTCTATTTTTGTTAAACAAAAGGAAGCAAAGCAAAAGGCTTTTTCATATCTGTCTGTCTGTCTGTCTGTCTGCCTGCGCTGTAAAAACGAATACCTGAATATAAATGAAATTAAATATATCTATTACTCAGCATTCGTAAATGTCCTTATAATTAAGAAGTGCGTGAATTTTCTGTTAAAACGGCTTTCAAGACTTTCAAATTGCTGAGGTGAATGTCTATAGGTTCAGGGGTGGAGCTTTGGGTAGAAGAGCAAAAAATGGGTTCAGTGAGTAACAAAAAACAAACAAACAAAAAAAATCTTATTCAGTGCCACATGTGTTGAACCATTAAATACCTAATCAAAAAAAATTAATCTTGCCTAATGCTCCTTTAAGTATTCTAATAGAATCTTTTTCTCATCAGCATAAATATAAAACAAACTAATTATAGGGTAATTTGAAATACCCTTTCATCTGAAAACTATTTTGGCCTTTTCTTCTGAGGGAAGTGCCTGCAGGATAGCGGTGGTGATCACGAGCAGAATTTGCACCGAAATGCTCTCCGTTTTTATGTAGAATGCGTTTTAATGTTCTGTCACCAGGTGATCAGAGCTCATACTGTGTGTATCATGTAATCGGAAATCTGTGCATTTGTGCGTGTAACATCTGGTTTGCACTTGACAGGAACAGTTTGACCATAAGATTCGTATGTGCATGCTAAACATCACATTCCACATTTAGTCTTCATTTGCTGCTATAATTAACCCGAACTCATCTGGGGAGATGTTCTACTAGATTTTCGAGTGGAGATTTCAGCCACAAGGGCTTTAGTAAAGTCACGTACTGATGTAACATTGTCCATATAGTGTATCTGCTTAGTGGCTTCTCTTACATTTAATCATCTGTTCTTATTTTAAATTACATTTAGCTTTTTCTGATGTCCCTCTGAGACAGACAGTGCTATAATTTATGACAGAAACTTAGCTTCCCCTCCCCAATGTCAGGAAGGTAAGTGGGCTACAAAGAGCTGTGTCTGGGACACAAGTGGCTGTGCTGTTGCTAATGGCTGCTAGAGTTGTGCATGCAAATCTCCTCACCAGCTGCCTGGTTAATTAGAGCGCCGATCCCCCCGAGAGCGCACTTTCTGCATGGAGCAAACATGCTTTACACAGTCCAAACACACACCAATGGCTTAGCCATGCTAATTGACACATGGAGGATGTGGCAGGCAGGATAAGAGAAGGACCGCTACGCATTCAGGGAAAGAGCTAGATCTTTTTTTTTTTTAAGGTCAGCATTCTAATTCATCTCAAAGGTGTTAAGGTCAGAGCTCTAAAGCAGGCCACTGAAGATCTTCAGCTCAACTCATGTAAACCATGTCTTCATGGAGCTGATTTTATGTACAGGAGTATTGTCATGCTGGAACAGGTTTGGGTCTCTTAGTTCGAGTGAAGGGAAAATGAAATTCTACTATATCCAAAGGCATCTTATACAATTGTGTGCCTTCAACTTTGTGGTAACAGTTTGGGGAAGAACCACATACATTATGGCGGGAAAAGTCCGGTGTCCCAATACTGTCATACTGAAAATGTATACAATTATAGTATATAATATTACAGGGTTTCTGCAGTCCATGTAACGCCATCATGTGATGCTCATTGAAGTGCAATTTACAGTGATTTTGTTTGTTTCTGTGGTGAAGTAGTTTTTTCTTTCGCTAGTCCAAACGTGATTCGCTGTATTACGGTTACAAACATGTAGCAGCCAATCAGCTTTCTGTTATTGGCTTGAATTGCTAACAACGTATTTGTGTGTTTTTGATGTCGTGATGCAGGTTTGAAATTTCATTCCTCATGCTCTGAAAAAGGGTTTAAAAAAGTCTTAGATTTGACTTGGTGAAACCTGTAGAAACCTTCTATTGCATATTTTATGGTTGTTGAAGATTATTTATGGTTAAACAGGAAAGGATGATGATGATATTATTAGCTGTAGAAAGCAAACGTTTGGAGGGAAGAAATAATAAATCACATAGTGGCGTCTAGAAGTCAAGTTGAATCGAGAAGTTGCTACCTCAATAAATCTTCCACTTTTTTTTCCTTATTTTTTAAAGAACAAAATTCTAGTTTAATTTCAACAATATCTCACAAACCAGTGCACTCCAGAGATTTGAAAAGCTTTTGCAAACAAGATCAGAGCAGTGTAAACAATAGATCAGAGCAGCCGTGGTGACAGTTGTGCAGAACAGAAAGGGCATCATGATGAATGATCACACTCATCCTCCCATTACTACTATTACCATTTATAGTAAACTGCACCACTAAGGCTGATCTGGCAACATGACGAGCAGGAGAAGGAAGATAAATGTGTCTGCGCAAGTTCTGCTTTAATTGTTGGCGAGAGGGTCTTATAGGCTTAACGCTCACTTCTTCAGGATTTTGTCGAGGCTTCATAGAGGAACATCATTGCCTTTTAGTGAACCTTTCAATACAAATACCTGCATTCATCATGATAACTTCCTTCTCCTTCTTTTCTTCTGGTCCTTTATCCTGGCTTCTTCTCTCTTCTTCTCTTCCTCTCTTCTTCTCGTCTCGTCTCTCCTCTCATATTTACTTCTTGTCATCTTGCCTGGTCTTTTCTTCCTTTGAATTTTCTGCTTTAATTTTTTTCTCTCGTCTTTTCTTTATTCTTCCTATCCCTTACTATTTCCTCTCTTCTCCTGTGTAATTCTTCTCCTTACGATGCTTCTCTTCTCATGTCTTCTCTTCTCATGTTTTTGCTTGTCTTTTTTTCTCGTCTCTCTCGTTTTTCATGAACTAGCGTTCTCCTTGAGTAATGTTTTTACAGCATTCGAGTGTAGACACTTTGTGGGAGGTTGCACGTTATTGTGTGTGGTGTGTGTGTGTGTGTGTGTGTGTGTGTGTGTGTGTGTGTGTGTGTTGGCAGTCACGTGACCCTCTGCTGCCTCTATTTGAGGGCACGCACAAGCACAATGGGGATGATCTGATTTATTTGTAGGTGCGAGTGCGACTGGGGTTGTGCGCGAGATTTCCTACGGTGGCTTGAATCCTAGCTGCAGTTCCCACAGGGCATAATATAAATTCAGCGAGCTCGGATACTGTTTTTCTAACCCAATTACTTCAGCCAGCTAATCCTTTTAGAGAAGGCAGTGGTCTTTTAGGGGTTGATTTTATTTTATTTATTTATTTAGTGTTACTCGCTTGTGGTAAGAGCGTAAGCATCAGAATTGTGTATTTGGAAGTTATTTCTAGACACGATATCCAGACACTCTAAAGGGAATAAATCTGCGGTATACGAAATAGTTCTGTGAGCTGAATCGCATCAGATAGTTACATCTTGTCTTTCTGATTTTGACAAATTGTTCAAGCAGATGCGAGCGATCCTACCGCCGTGAACGCGTCTCTCGGTCCGCCGCCGCTTCAGTGCAGCCGGTGCCAGGAGTCTTTTTACATGCCACTGCAAATTCACGGCCAATTACCTCGCCGATTTATTCCGGTCCGGATTTCTCCAAGCGTCGTCTCGAAATATATACGTAATGCCACCGATGCGCATTTGCATACATTAAAGGGGACGGCTGCTGATGTTAATACAGCAATTAGTTTCCATTTTAATGGGCTCAGCATACAGGAAAGGGAGAACGAGACATTTGTTTGTGTTTGCGTGTTTACACGGTGGCAGCAGGCTTAGGAAATTTGGTGTCTTTTTACGTTTTGTTTTATGCTGCGAAGAGCGAACGTAAACCCGAACACTATACGTCCTTACAAATGCTGTTTTCACTGTGCTCCTCAGCGCTTATCAGGGATTTCAAACAAGAGGCTTGCTCAATCCATAAACTATCCAAGCCCTATTAATATGGATAGGTTGATTTTTATTGCCTTTTTAACACCACTCCGCTTGAAGTCACCTTGCCTAGTTTGTGGGTTTTATTGAAGTTCTAATGGCTTCTGAGTGCAGGGAAATGATGAACAATCACTGGCAACCAGCAAAGGGAGGCTGGAGTTTTCCGAACGCATGCGATCTGTGTATTGAGTTTGCACTGAGATTGAGTGCAGTGACCCGTTTCAAATGTTAACACTGTAATGGTTTCTTAAGCATATGCAACATTAGATTTCTTTTAGCCACAGAATAAAACTTTAATGCCTATATAAATAGATTTTTTTATAGTAGGGTTTTGATTGGCATTATAATTACCTTGTAAGTCTCACAATTAATGCCTTTTTTTTATTTTTTTTTTTTTATATATCTACCCAAGCAATAATGATTACCTTTGTCATGACTGCACCTTTTTAATAACTATTTCTCAGATTTAATTGTCTAAAGACTTAGATGTTAAGGAGTTTATTTTACCTGAATTTGCATAAGTTTTAAAAATGTTAATAATAGGAAATCGCATTGCATTTGACCTGGGAAAAATTAAAGTCAGCAATTTCTTTAACTTTGATATGGTCACTTCATTGTAAAAAAAAAAAAAAAAATATATATATATATATATATATATATATATATATATATATATATATATATATATATATATATATATATATATATATAATTTTTTTATTTATTTATTTATTTTTTTTATTTTTTATTTTTTTACAATTCATTGTAAAAAAAAAAATAAAAAATAAAAAAAAAAAATATATATATATATATATATAATTTTTTTTTACAATGAAGTGTGTGTGTGTATATATATATATATATAAGTATTTGAACACCCTGCTATTTTGCAAGTTCTCCCACTTAGAAATCATGGAGGGGTCTGAAATTGTCATCGTAGGTGCATGTCCACTGTGAGAGACATAATCTAAAAAAAAAAAAAAAAAACAGGAATCACAATGTATGATTTTTAAACTATTTATTTGTATGATACAGCTGCAAATAAGTATTTGAACACCTGAGAAAGTCAATGTTAATATTTGGTACAGTAGCAATTTGTTTGCAATTACAGAGGTCAAACGTTTCCTGTAGTTTTTCACCAGGTTTGCACACACTGCAGGAGGGATTTTGGCCTCGCAATACATGGCCCCGGTCATCCTCTCCTTAATACAGTGCAGTCCCCCTGTCCCATGTGCAGAAAAACACCCCCAAAGCACGATGCTACCACCCCCATGCTTCACAGTAGGGATGGTGTTCTTGGGATGGTACTCATCATTCTTCTTCCTCCAAACACGTTTAGTGGAATTATGACCCAAAAGTTATATTTTGGTCTCATCTGACCACATGACTTTTCTCCCATGACTCCTCTGGATCATCCAAATGGTCATTGGCAAACTTAAGACGTGCCTGGACATGTGCTGGTTTAAGCAGGGGAACCTTCCGTGCCATGCATGATTTCAAACCATGACGTCTTAGTGTATTACCAACAGTAACCTTGGAAACAGTGGTCCCAGCTCTTTTCAGGTCATTGGCCAGCTCCTCCTGTGTAGTTCTGGGCTGATTTCTCACCTTCCTTAGGATCATTGAGACCCCACGAGGTGAGATCTTGCGTGGAGCTCCAGTCCGAGAGAGATTGACAGTCATGTTTAGCTTCTTCCATTTTCTAATGATTGCTCTAACAGTGGACCTTTTTTCACCAAGCTGCTTGGCAATTTCCCCGTAGCCCTTTCCAGCCTTGTGGAGGTGTACAATTTTGTCTCTAGTGTCTTTGGACAGCTCTTTGGTCTTGGCCATGTTAGCAGTTGGATTCTTACTGATTGTATGGGGTGGACAGGTGTCTTTATCAGCTAACGACCTCAAACAGGTGCATCTAATTTAGGATAATAAATGTAGTGGAGGTGGACATTTTAAAGGCAGACTAACAGGTCTTTGAGAGTCAGAATTCTAGCTGATAGACAGGTGTTCAAATACTTATTTGCAGCTGTATCATACAAATAAATAGTATAAAAATCATATTTTGTGATTTCTGGATTTTTTTTTTTTAGATTGTCTCTCACAGTGGACATGCACCTATGATGACAATTTCAGACCCCTCCATGATTTCTAAGTGGGAGAACTTGCAAAATAGCAGAGTGTTCAAATACTTTTTTCCTCACTGTATGTATATTGTATTATATATATATATATATAATATATATATATATATATATATCATGATACAGGGGTATAACGATACATTCAGGCCACAATTTGATCCATTTCACAATACTGGTTTTTGATGTTTGATTTGCAAAAGATTTTACTGTAATTAAGTAAAATTCTGACTAAAATGGCTCCATTATTTTGCTTAATCATGGACAATGAAAATAATTGACATTTTTGTTTGTATAAAATATAATTAATGAAAAAAATTGTAAGAAACAGAGGTTAGATATTATAAACAAAACATACTATAGGTTCACTGTATCCGAAAGAGATAAATGGACGAGGATGAGTTTCTTCTCAAGGTTTCTTCCTTATGCCATCTCTGGGAGTTTTTTCTTGCCACAGTCGCCACCTGCTCGCTCATAAGGGACAAACTTACACTCATAAAGAACATCTTATTCATTCTTTATCGCTATGTTATCTGTGTAAAGCTGCTTTGAGACAATGTTCATTGTTTAAAGCGCTACACAAATAAAAAAAATATTTGAATAAATTGATATACAAATTTCAGTGAAATATTTAGTTGAATATAAAAAGTCTGATGATGAAATGATCAGTTTTAAGTAAAATAGAGGTCCAAAGTCTGCTTCAGTGCCAGACTTGCATCTTCAGTGTAATTTGAAAGCTATTGAAGATTTGTTTTAATAAAAAATAAATGAATAAAAAAAAAAAAGTTTATGTAAGCTTATAATATTTAATGTGTCAGTCATTGTGTTTCACATCTGTCCATCAATCTATTCACAAGTGCAGATGATTTCTGGAAAGGGTGCAGGAACTGTCATTCATCAAGCATGCACTCTATGTATTAACTTTATAGGTTGCACAAATCGGAAACTCTGGGGATCACACAGTCCAACTGCTTTAGATGCATAATTACTAGCCTGCTAACTGCTGCCATGTGATTTGCTCAGTCTCCCAATGCGCATCCTTTTAAAGATCACAAAGTGGATTACATAAAAAAAAATAAAAAATAAAAAATAAAAAATAAAAAATAAAAAAGGCACCACCAATATTCCTAAAAACTACTCAGAATAAAAGAAGACTGGGTCTGATTTCAGTGAGTGTTTTGTTTATCAGTAAGTTATATTCCTATATAGCCTTTTTGGATTCATAAAATAATGCAGAGTTCCTGATGGGTAGTGGAATTAGCTTCACTTCACTCAGTCAATATTGTCACCAACCTGATTAAATCACTTAATCATGTAAATATTTGCGGTCGTGTGGCAAATTGTGGGTTGACTCCGGAAAATATTGTAAAATGCTGAAAGTTATGGAATCGAAACGTAATGATTTTCAGCTGATAATATAGATTAGTTACAGAACATGGTGGTTGAATAGAGACATGTGCGAGAGCAGACTCATGATCCATAATCCAGCTATCTGTAGTATGGCAACGCTACTGCAGCAGGTCTCTGCTAATAGCTCTATATTTCATAGCAGGAAGCACCCTGCCACAATCCACTTGATGAACTACTATGTCTCTTTCAACCCAGAGTTTTCCCACTCATGGCCCACAACACTTTCCCCATGGCCCTCTCAGTGTTCATGTATGTTCTCTTTCTCCATCTGACACAATTCTCTCTCTCTCTTTCCTCTCCCAGTTTGACAAAGCATATGCCTACAGCATCCGGCACATGTTTGGGAAAGAAGGCAAGCGAACAGACTACACGCCCTACAGCTGCATGAAGGTGATTTTATCCAATCCGCCCAGCCAAGGCGACTACCACGGTGAGCAAAGTTCTTAAAAAAAAAAAAAAGAACCATTAGGCTCTGTCAGGGGGGGAAAAAATCAGCCCAATTTAGGCTAATGACCTGATCAAATCCTTCAAAAGCGCATCAATAATTAATTAGGGCTCATGCTGCAAACCAGAGTGACTGGAATAATAAGTACTGAGTTAAATATCCGAAGAATAAAACACATAAGACGTGCGGTTATCGGACAATAATCTCTAACAGGGTGGTTTGGTTTGGCATGAGGTGGAGTATCGCAAACTTGATTCTTTTCCGATAACACCACAGTACAGTAAGTCAGTGATTGCAATTTGTAATGTATTAGTTAATTACTTGTAATTATTGTTACGCTTCCTTTTATGCCTCACTTTATAGCAGCTTCAAACCGCAGTTTCTTCACGAGCCTTTTTATTTATCAATTAAACCGAAACATTGTTACCACATTGCTCATTCTGTAGACTCCTCCCATAGATGTTGAATAAACATCTCCTTACAGAAAACTGCACCACACCACATTCCACTTTTAGATCTGTTTTTTTAACTATTCAAGTCCCTGTGATTGAGCTGTTGCTATAGAAACAATTTTGTAAAGACTGGTGCAGTCTTACCTATAGTCGACTAACAGTCGAATATTTGTGTGTGTGTGTGTGTGTGTGTGTGTGTGTGTGTGTGTGTGTGTGTGTGTGTGTTGGCCGGGGGAAAGCAGTATAGCACAACATCAATACACTATTAAGCAATCAAAAATTATTGCTCCTGTTGTCAGTCAGGGATCAGGGAAAGTAAAACTTGAATCTTTATTCAAACCTATTAGAGAATATTTATTAAAAGCTTCTTTCTTTTCACATTTTGATTTACAGCATTAACATAATGGCCTGTATATTAACTTATTGGTAGAAACCCAGTAGTTCTTTGTGAAATCAGACATTGAGCACCCCCGCATATAACCAAAATGGCATGATCCTCGTTTCATAACACTATTTTGAAAATTCGACTGTAAGTTTGTTAGTCTAATCAGGCTCTTCCTATTGAAGCTTTGGATCTTTGACTATTCGGGGTCACCCCTAATGATTAACCTGTGATTTAATTTCAAAGCCCACAGTATTGCACTTAGAGTTACAATTATAGACAATTAATCAATATCTGACTTACCGGAATTTACAGTTCAACAGCACTGTGATATAAGTGAGAGATGATCCACAGCTGGGTGTATATTACACGATTTTACTGCAAAAGACTATCGGCGTGAAGGTGTCAGTTTATAAGGTAACGCCTTCACTTAGAACGCTGATTAAATTGGAGCTACCCGTTCCATACCTTCCAGCCAATCAGAATGGAGTATTCAGACAGATAATAATCTCATGCAGTCTAACGTTGAATTTTTTTTTAATCCTCTCAGGATGTCCATTCCGCCACAGTGACCCAGAGCTACTGAAGCAGAAGCTGCAGTCATATAAACTCTCTCCCGGTGGGATCATGCAGGTGGGTGCAAACACACACACACACACACACACACACACACACACACACACACACACACACACACACACACACCACACACAGCCACTTAAATCATATTGGGGACATTGGACACAATATAAGAGCGGCTGTTCTTTATATGAATACTCCAAAGGCTTTACAGCCGAACTCAATGTCATTTGCTACTGTAACAAGTTTATAAATTTGTTCATCTAAAAATAATGCATTGGATCCTTGTGGATGTTCTGCATCTGAAACTGAATCTTCACAAGCCCCTGATTTTAGACTCACAGTAAAATGAATGAAACTGAATAAGAAAGCACCAATCTGTCATGATTTATTATGTTGATTCAGGTATTGACTGAGTTCTCACATGCATTATTTCATTTTAATTTTTTTTTAATCTATTTATTTCAATTAAATAATAGGAAGTAAACTTATGAGCTGAAGGCAATTAAAAATGGCTTATAAACATTTTTAGTTGTCATTAGAAGCAATCTGTGTTTTCATCCAAATAAACTGCTCAGTCTGGTTCAGAGTTGCACTGAAATGAACCCGAAATTGTTCCATAGTCATTGTAACACTATCCAACAAGCCAGATGGTGAATTTTACTTTTGGCAAAAAAAGTGTAATGTACGTTTTGGAGGAAGTCATCAGACACTACAGCTAGTAAATATTAGCAGCCACACACAAAAATCTGCTGTTAGTCATTTGCATTGCTTTTTTTTTTGTTTTTTATTATTATTATTATTAAGTTTAGCGAATGAACAATGAGACAGATAGAATGATTAAAATTACAATTCTTCACCACACTTTGAATGTCAGGAACATTTGAAACTTCAGGAGAATAGTGCGATTTTTATTTAATGTGCTGAACCTTTGGGCAAGACTGTGCAATATAGCCACATATGGATTATAATGATGTTTATTAATTATTATTAGTGATGTACTTACATTTTTTATGTAGTCAATTTGTTTTATTGGTCAAAACTATGAACACAAATAGAAATTATTTGTTCAGTTCTACAATAACGTAAATGTCACACCGTTTCTAATACATTATTCCCAAATTATACAGCAAATCCATAAACATAAACAAATACATAACAATGCTCAAAATCTAATATCAGTAACAGAGTTTTTTGTTTGTATAAAAAAATTTCATTAATTTACCTCATAATTTGGCACACACGTTTATCCCCCTCCCCATCTTTTCAAAAAGTGTGGCTACAGATGGCATCGGTGTCAAACCATGTTGTCAAGTGGTGTATCAAACCCTGCAGTAGGCGAGTCTTTGGGTGTTTCTACCCTCTTGATACTTGGCATGAACAGTGATTACAAACTGCATGAATAATGTCCCTCACAGAAACCGTAAAATGGTTCTGAACACGTCACCGCAGAGTGGCCCAGGAGCACAAAGAAATCAAACAGTATTATTAATAGTGTTCTAATTTTATTACCTATAATATATTTTGGAAAACTGGTAGATTTAATACTTTGTAGGTCATTTTGTGAAAAAAAAAAAAAATATTGGGATTGTTTAGAAAACATTCTAGATCTCTATTATATTTCTTTTGTGATGTTTGGATTTCAGTTTGAATAATTGACCAAATAATATTAAAACAGTATAAAATGTTGACTTGCTGTAATAATAGAAGTATTAATAGAAGTATTCTGAAAATAGAAAAAATATGTATACTATATTATCTGCGTTAACAGTAAATAAGAAATAAAAATAATACCCAGGTTGTATTTAAACCAAAGTAAAATTTCACTATAAAGAGACAGCTTACGGTTAAAACCTGATATTTGCTTAAAAAAAAATCTAAATTAAAATAATATACTTGTGCAAGTTTTGGGTTTTTTGCACTTAGTTGCTCGAACCCGCTCAGTGTAATGTAAGGGATCCAAACACCAGAGGTCTTAGTTATACGCTTTGCGAAAGGGTGGACACACACCACAACAAATGCACTCCACTATAGGGAAAAAAAAACCCTCACCAATAATGTTGCCACTGTGCAACAATCGCATAAGTGCATTATGTGTATTATGTAGTAGTTCGTAGTTTGCATATTTGTGATTCTGAGTATCGCTCATCAAACCTCCACTTCCTGGTCAGTAGGCTTCTGTAATGTAGGGTAATTTTACTCTGCCGTTTTTTTATTATTCCGTGTGACCCAGTGTTTAAAACCCAGTGATTTAAAGCACACATTTGGCAGCTTTTAAGACCTGAAATTATGTTATAGCGCATAAGCATTGAACTGAGGTCACTGGTTATTGCAGGAATATTCTGATGTAGTTATGGGCCTCAGACACCAGTGGATTTAATGGACTGATGAGAATGAGCCTATTAAAGCTCGGTCTTAAAAATGTATATTCATAGCACCATGAAGAAAGTTTGCTCAAGTCTCGTTTGATCACATCTTATAGTGAGAATTTGACTTTTTTTTTTTAGGTGAGAAGTTGTATTTAGTGAATGCAAGCAGCAATTTTTATGAAACAGAGTTCAAGTTTGGTGCCCCCTAAATGTTGGGCGCTAAAACATTTGATTGAACATGATCATATACACCAATCAGGCAAAACATTGACATTATGTGTATCCTAATCAGTCTGTTGCTGTGCAGCAGAATTTGCAACAAACTGCGATACACTGTGTATTCTAACACTTTTCTATCAGAACCAGCATTAACTTGTTCAGCAGTTTGAGCTACAGAAATTTGTCTGTTGGATCCGATCACACGGGTCAGCCTTCGCCCCCCACATGCATCAGTGAGCCCCGGCCACCCATCACACTGTCACCGGTTCACCACTGTTCCTTCCTTGGAACACTTTTGATAGATACTGACCTCTGCAGACCAGGAGCATCCCTCAGGAGCTGCAGCTTCAGAGATGCTCTGATCCAGTCGTTTAGCTGTCACAATTTGTCAAACTCGCTCAAATCCTTACGCTTGCCCATTTTTCCTGCTTCTAACACATCAACTTTGAACTGATTGGTGTATTTATTAGCCGGCTCGCTGGACAAGTAAAAATGCCAGTCAGGCTCTTATTTGAGTTCTCTTGGATATCTACCTGTCCAAACTCAGACGTGATAGGCAATGTATTGTATGTATTGTACTCCGATATAGAAAGGTAGTTAGCAGAACGGGTTCAGGTAAACCAATGAAACTCTTTATATTTAATTGCGCTCCCACTGAATTGGGCCGCACCACATCATAAATATGGATGAAGTTCCTCTGATGTTTGACCTGCCGCTCACTCAGGCTGTCTCGGAAATGCGAATCATTCGTCACGCTGAAAACAACCGGGCATAAAAAAACGCACTTCACCTGTGTTCTGAGCTGCACGGCATCGGGAGAAAAGATTCACCGATGGTGATTTTTAAACGCACGACGATGCCAAAAGATAAACTTTGAAATAGTTGTGAAAGGAAGGAGGAAGACAGTGAACAATGACTTTCTTGGTAGGCTACTGTTTAGATACAAGCCGTGTAACAGACACTGTCTTTCGTTAAAGCCTGTGTAAAGTTCTTTAGTTTCAATGTAGACACCTGCGGCTTTTAGACAGGTGCTGCTTATTTATGTTCAAAATAAAAATCTTTGTCAAATTAAGTGGGTGCGGCTTATATGTGGGTGCGCTTAATAGTCCGGAAATTACGGTACTTAATTTGATTATCAAGGACTAAGGCATCTTTACCTATTTCTAGCAATGGTGGAATGTCATTGATGGATTTTTTTTTTTTAAGATATCACTTGAGGACTCTATTTACCACACAATGACTGCATTTCATTGGCTCTGTACATGTACCTTGCACAATGACACTAAAGTCAAATCTGATCTAATCTAACAACTTTGTGCTAAATTGGGAAGTGTTGCAGCATTTCCAAAAACCAACATCTTAGAGGAAAATCTGCATCTTAGAAGATCTACATTTTCACATATGAGCTCACAGATGCCTAGGATTGACCAGTGTCTACCTTGAGAACATTAGCTCTCTCTCATGCTCCTGACCTTGATTAGCTGTGGTTTTGCCAGCTGTCGAACACGTGATGTCCTGAATACATTGTCTGTATCAGATTTTGATGTAAAAAATATCATGTGATCTGTATGCTCTGATATCATCCAAATTGCTCCTCGGATGGTGTGTGCAGTACAACAGGCAGCAGATTTAGAAATTTGTTTGAATTTAATGTACATCCCAAAGAAAAAAAAAAGAAAGGAAAAAAAAAGACCTTTTTTGAAGGTGTTTAAAAGTTTGCCCAGGCAATTTTAAATGAAGGAACATATATGCCAGACTTTGAATTTTCCCACCTCGTGGTATACATCATACCGCCAATAGTAGCGAAAAATCTATTTCCCTACACTGGACAGTTTTATTCAGGGAGAAAAGTACTGCAGCGTGTCATGCACACCTTTCTTATCCACTTAATAGCGCAGTTAGGCCAGCTTGTCCGAGCCATCTTGCAGCGTAGCTGAGGGGAAAACACGGAGCAGAGCGCTAACTTAATTTGACAAGTTGGCCCATAGGCTGCACGCTCCCCGTCAAATTAAATTCACTATTAGTTCAGTGACCCGAGCAGCGCATTGTAGTCTGAGGCTGTTCCGAGAGCCTGGGACCTGTGGATTCGAGGCCATGAGCTCTTACTGCAGCACTCAGCCCAGTGCGCTGGATAATTAAAAACCGCAGCAAACGTAAGAGTGGTGATTAAAATGCCGAACAGCCGCCGTCTCAGTCACCCTGTCTAGTGCCAAATGACACCAGAGGCCAGAAGGAGCAGACGCCAGCCGGTGTGAAGTAGCGCAGGGGCGCAGAATTAACCTCACTCTCACTCTGTCAGTGAGCACCCAACATGGTGTGACTCTCACCTCTGGAGGTGTTGAAGGACTTGAGAATCCCACGTGCTATTTTTATTGCTTGAAGGAGTGTGCGGAAGAAGGCGAATGGGGGGAGCGACGCATGTTTAGTCCTTGCCGCTCATTTGTTGAGGGATGCAATTAACGAATTTGATGAATTGGAGTCGTTTCCATTCTTTACAATCAGTGATTTCTAGTCAAACGCATTGCCATATGTCAAATAGAAAAGGATGTTCTGAAGCGGTTGCAGATTTCTGCTGAATCCCGATCATAGAGCTGCTCTCAGGAAGCATAAACGATTGTTGTGCGATCACTGCTAAATGCTATAATTCTACTAATTCGTTAACGCAAATTTATTTTAATGCCACTAATTATATTGAGACTAATTATATTGAATTCTGTTAGACTATTTTTTATTAAAAATATAAATTAATAAACATAAAAGGGGAGAAATTAAACCCTGTAGAATTCTTTCGACATCCTTTCTTTATTCAGATATTTAAAAAGAATTAATAAATAAGTTTTAAATAAAGCATCAAAATCCGCTGTGATATTAAATATGGCCTTAAAAATTCTTTACAACATCTGCAAATGTGTAGGAACCCTGTCAACCGTAGTGCGTATACAATTCTAACACACATTCTCCAGCCTAATGAACTTCGAGATGTTGCAAAGTATTATTGTCTATGGAGCCGGTGCTGAGGGACCAATAAGGTTCTCTGCAAAGTCAAGTTATTTGGAAGTTCAGACAGAAAAAAAGTGTAATGGCTATCGGATTGGTGGAGAGTCACCACACTTTCTGTCTGCATACACTCTCTTCATGGTTGTGTCGTCATCACACAGCAGTGAGCACACAGCCAGGAGCCCTTGTGCTCAGCGCGGTGGTGTTGGAGATCTTGCTCCTGAACCAGACTTACTTGCAGTCAGGAAGTCCAGAATCCAGTTACAGAAGGTGATGTTCAGGCCTAACAAGTTTAGTGATCTAATTCAGCTGCTGAGTGATGATTGTGTTCAATAATAAAGTCTGTGAACAGCATTGGGCCAGATGGAGGGTGATGGGGTTGGCGTTGTATGTTTAGCAGTTGGGACGATATGCAAGCTGTAGGGGGCACAGTGAGGAGGCCAGCGGGGTTATGATGAGCCTCTCGAAGCACTTGTCATCGGATGTTCACTTTCTGCCTAATATATCTCACTCACTAACAGGTGCCATGATGAAGAGAATCAGTGTTATTCACTTCACCGCTCATAATGTTATGTCACTGTTACGCCTGGTCTGTGTATATTAGACTGCACATAAAGAAATGTAATAAAATATATTTATTTTTATGGATTTGAGCATCAGTGCCAGATTTAAAAGGCACAGAGTTTGCAATTCATAGACCATGTGTGCTGTGAGATGATGTATCGAGATGTCAGGATTTTGAGCGAGACATTTACATACATGTGTTGCATCTGGTTACATGCATCTCAGTGGTTTGCTGATCAGATTTAACTACATTTATTCAGCTACAGTGGCATTGGAGACACCAAAGAGCATTGCTTTTCTTTTTAATTTTTTTTTTGTTTTGTTGTTGTTGTTTTTTTTAAATGATGAGAATCATAAGTCAAAGGAATCACCTGGCAGACATGAAAAAGACACTTGGGCTTCTCGAGCCACTACTGTGAGTCAGACGTATTGAAGTGAATTTTAACCCGGGAGTTCAGAAACCTTTGTTTTTTCGTAATTCAGTAGAAAACGAGACAGAATTTGGTCTCTTAATGCAGAAAAAAAGAAAGAAGCCATCACACTGGACTTATTTGTACTTAATAACTTATTTTTATTTATTTATTTATTTATTTATTTTGTAACTATTTGGTGTACATTTGAGGGGGAAAATTGTTATTAGCTTGCTGAAATTACTCTTGTGTTCTATCCACATCTACACCCACAGGATAAATAAGTATGGCTGTAAAGTTACACAAAATTCAAATTGATTGGTTTTTTTTCTTGACGCAGTTGATGATTTATTAACATTTGTGAACGTCAGCAGTATACATAAAAAAAAAAAGTTTTAAATAAAATGCCTGCTTTGATAAATAATATATAAAATGACCTTTTTTTTATAATATTTTGCAAAAATAAAATATCTAAAAAGATTAACAAATAAATTAAATGAACCCAATGCACTTATTATATTGATTAAATTGCGTGATTAGTTAAATTGGCACAAATTAAGTTGATTTAAATTAAATGAAATGAATGGAAACATTTACATTTTACAATTTATTTTACATTATAATGTAATAGAGAAGTGTGTGTGAGTGTGAAAGAGATTTACTTTTAATATTTAGTTTTCTAAAGATGTGATCTACTTAACTGCTCTACTTATTTCAGCATACTTTAACAAATGTCTTCATTCCTTCCATTCTTCCTTCATTCACTTCCTTGACATGGGGAATTGTCAGGATTTTCTCCTTTTAAAACACAAACACTACAGAAAACTGGAAGTGGCCGCGATTTCACGCATGCTCAGAACAGCGCACTACAAATCGTATTTCCAGTATGTAAGATGTTCACTCCTCACAGCTCATCAGTCTCCCAATCGAACGGCACGGTATCTATCTGCAGGCTGATGTTGCCCGTGTCTCTGCTGCCCACCCAGCCTTCTGCTGCTCCGGTTCCTGAGGGAACTCAGATTTTAACTATCACACGTAAAAAGGAATGCATTCGGTACACGTGTGCACCAAACCGAAAGCCGGTACTGGAAAAAGTTTGGTACTAATACGTGTACCGTTACACCCCTACCTTAGTATACGTGCTATTAGAATTGGATCCAGAGATGTGCTTATAGACATGGTTTATGTAAATGAAACAAGAAGTACACATAAAAATGTTTGCGTTTCTATGTCAACAGACAGGCTCAGGAGGAAATTTGCTGAGTAGGCCATTTCTGATGATTATTTTTAGATGCATATATAAAGTATTGAGTGTTCCTGTTTGGACAGGCAAGTAAAGATTTATTTTTTTACATAGAACAAATGTGTCAGTAAATATCTTTCACTAAGGTTGTATTCGGTTTATTATTACGTGCAGTAAAATATGGACTGGGCTGTAGAGTGTACACTGGTTGTTTATAAATCCGAACCCTTCTGCAGACCGCAGCTACATTTTACAACATGAGCCATGAATCTGTTTGGACAAAAAGATTACTTCTGCCCCGTATAAAACCACATTCGCGTCGAACATCGGCTTTAACTTGGTTTTGTTGTAATCGAGTTATAAAAACCGGGCCCAAGGCACGCAGCCACACGGTGCTTTGGGCTTTACATGATCTCTGACCTCCATCTGTCGCACTTCTTTACGGTTAATAATGATCGGCACGTGTAATACAATTCGGCACATGTCGATATGCCGCTGAGGTGAAATGCTCGGAATTCCTGGTGGGCATACTCGCGCAGGAACACTGCTTCAAGGAGGACATGTCACTAGGGCTGTAAGGATGTTATACACAGCATTAAACATTCATGATGCATTTTTATCCCGGCTTCAATATTTCTTCATAATTATGCGGCGTTCGTCATTGTGTTTTGTCAGATTGGTGAGAATAAATTGTACAGTGCCAAACATGGCCTTTGTCAAAGCGCAAATTAAAAGCAATGAAGCGCTCATTTCTCTCTCTCCGTTCAATTCTCACAGATTTTGGACCTTGTCAAGGGAATGCACTATCAGCTGGCCTGCCAAAAGTACTTCGAACTGACACACAATGTAAGTATACCTTTCGATTCTGACCCGTTTTTTCCTCGGACGACCGTGTAATCCATCCACAGTGGCTCCACCAAGTCTTGCCTCTGTAATCACATTCATCATTATCTGTCACAGCTGCTTTATTTTTATGGGTTTATTAGAGCACTTAGGATTGAATTACATCTGTAAATTTTTTTTTTTTATTTGATATTATGCTTTTTAGCATCAACCCTTTTGATTCTGCAGTTTGGGTCACATCTAAAAATCCAAACCGATTAATACAGTGGAATCCGGTTATCTCGACCTCGGTTACCTCGACAACCCTATTAAGTCGACGTTTTTGAAGTGGAACCGCCAAATTCTAGCTTTTTCTAAGCATTTTTTATCGGTTATGTCGAGAAAGCACCTGACACGCTGAAGGGGGCGTGGCAAGTGGATTCCTGACAGATAAACATGTACTGTATGTATTTTTATAGCATGCCTTCATCAAACAAATCGCAGCAACGCTGTTGTGTAAAAAAACCTTCAAAAACACGTGCATGCACATTCTCATTTAACGCACATCGTGTACATAAAGAAATTTCAAGCACGTTAATATACTGCCGCCATTTTGATTTTCGTTTATCTCGATCATCGGTTACCTCGATGCTTTTTGGCGACCCCCTACGACATCGACATAACCGGGTTCCACTGTATATCGCTGTTAAATTGTTAGACATGCGACAGCAGGATTGGCCTGGATGCTAAATTTGGTGGCGGGTTTCTCTGTTTTATGAGAAGCAGCTGTTTTTTTTTCTTTTTTTTCCTTTTCCACTGTTCAGTAGTGCGTGTGCTATAAAGCGAGGTGTGAAAGCTGCAGATTTGTAGGTCAGAGCCAATGGGAAAGTAAAATGAATGAGTAAACATTTCACTGTCTGCTCATTTCTTATGGTGTTTCAGCTCCTGCTGTGCTCATTGTATTTAAACATACAGCTATGAAGATGCCTCACAACACACACACACAAACTCAGAAAAGTTCCCAAACTGTGTCAGTCAGCATTAGCAGTGTGTCCAGTCCCTCCACTCAGAAAGCAGTGCCCCAGTTGACAGGTTATGGATGAAAATACCTGCCGAAACCCGAGCTGAACACACGGCTTGGTGACAAGTTAATTTAAGTGAAAAGGAGCAAATCTGTGATATGAAAGCGAGAGCTAAACCTTTCAAATGCTCATCATTACAGTCACGTAAGATGCGTTTGAGGCTTGGGGATGAAAAGAAATATCTCGGGGATAGTGGCAAAAGGTTAAACAACCCATCAGTGTGCAGGCCTGAGACTTTTCAATCGAAACTGGAGGGTAAAATCACTTCCTCGTATGGATTAAAGGTGCATGTTCAAACTGGTAACAATGCTGTATGTAAGGAATGAAACGAGTGCTGTTGCAGAGGAACGAAACACGCAGAGAAACGTATTGCATAAAATTATATTGTGTAAACGATTAAACAAAACGGTGCATATCTCTGAGTTTTATTTCACAACAATTAGTCAGGGATAACAGTTATGATTATTACACATGCCATTTTTAAAAAAAATGTTTATAATTATGGTTATAAATCATTTTAATGGTGACTTTGAGTTCAACAAGTGAACGTCTGACGGTCCCGAGTGACTCAACCGTTACTATAGAAACACTAATGTTTTATACAGTTGCATTAGTACATGCTTGTGATTTGCCCCGCAGCGGTGCTGTTAAAGGAAATGACCACATGCTGCCCAATTGAGAATTCAACAGCATCAAACAAAATGAAGCACAATTAACAACCCAAATCAAGTGCTCTTGGTGTTTTTAGCGTAAGGAAATGTAATCAGAACTCATACCTGTTTAGACATTTTTGTTAGCACTTTAAATAATCGTATCGCGTTTTAAAAAGCCCCTGTGGACAGGGATCCTGGTTGGCAGAAAAGATGTCCTGCGTGCGTGTTGTTGTGTGGATTTAAAGGCGCTCGAAGTCATTGATTAGATTGAACTGCTTAGAACGGATAACAATAAAAACAGGAGTGCCTCTGTGAACCGCAGGGCCCTGTTTAGCACCCGATGACTAATAGCCAAACAGTGTGAACGACTTGTCTTCCTCCTAAATTAAAAGACAGCCCTCCTGATGAACAGCCTAACAGGGCTTGAATGATGAGCTGTCCGCTTCCCGCAGACATTGAACCGTACATACATCTGAAAGTCAGGAGTCATATTTTAAGCCGCTTGTATGAAAAGACATCGCTGACATTAATGTGCACGATAAAGCATACTTATTGACGCATCAATAGATTCCCTGCCTCCCCCCTGACCATCCGATTTGATATGCTGGAGTCATCCCAGGCATAAAGACACGCTTGTTAGGCCACGTGGTGCGACTTTAATCACCGCCATATGTCCCACCTGCTCCCACAGCCACGAGTTCGAACGGATAGTTCGCCGGCGTTCCTCCTGCCCCGACAGCGTTTATTAAAGGTCAAAATGTAATACTTCACCGATGAAATATTTACACAAGGGCAATAAATCAGGCTCTGGAGAGAATAATGAAAAGGCAACAGGGAGGTTTGGAGGGATTTTAGTTCCCCTTCTCACTACAAAGCAAGGTGAAATGCAACCCCACTCCAAATCTTTCGTCTGGATTGATTCATCCTTATGCTATGGTTTGTTTTTTTTATATATATACAATTCATCACTGAGACGGTGCTGCAGTGTGGTTTCTCGATCTTTTCAACCGAAATTGTTTGCTTTATGTATGTGAAATTTTAAACAAGAAATTAAGGGGGCTGCTTTTCACTTAGTCACGTATGCGGAGTGTTCCAAAAGTCTCCATACTTGGGGAAAATTAGCACTTTCTTCTTTTTTTTTTTTTCTGCAAAATGCGTTCACATCCTCTATAGGGTTGCCATTTCAAATCAAACCAATTCAATGTTATTTGAATAGCACTTTTAATGGACGTTTTCCAAAAGCAGCTTATGAACATAACTTTTAAACTTATAAATCAGTCCAAATAAGTTTATCCCTTATTATTTTTTCCATTGTAATCCAGCTAATGACAATGATTTCAATATATAGAAAGCCTAGATACTGTTTATATCTAAAACATGAACTATAGTATAAAAGTATTGTATATAAGTATAAAAAAAGAAATTCTTGGACTTTTTGCTAAAAGGTGGTAATTTCCCATATGTATGGAGTTTTTAGATAGAACACAGTCTATTATTGTTACAATTTTAAAAATGTTTATACAGTTTTAGTTTCTCATTGGTTTCCTCCCAGGTGTTAGTTCCTGCCTACTAGTTAACACTGTTCCATGCTTCTTCTGAGCCATGCAAAGCTATCGCAGCTTCTTTTAGAACTGCTGCTCGTGCTGTGTTACGGTGCAGTGTAACAAGAATCTGCCCTTTTGTATACACAAATTCAAACAAGCTTATGAGTAGCTACTGATTGACATAGGGGGAGAGAAATCCATCCCTCCCACCCCCAGAGCATAATCAATTTTGCTCCTCTGACTCCCAAACACAGATTGTTGTGGCATCCTTGGAAATTGACCTTGACTAAAAACGTGATGGCGCTTTCTTTTGGGACAATTAAATGTGCCATTGACATCCTAATGCCAAGACGAATCCTATTTTTGCTCCAAAGCGTCAACCCTGGAATTGGATCTCTGTGTAAGGGATCACTCAGCTTTACTCTAAAACTGCATTGTTGACCTTGGTGTACTCCCTCAGAGGGCAATAAGATTTCAGATCTGATTTATTTTCCCGAGGACTAGATGTACAGGGGCTCCTGTGATGTTTCCACAGTTCACGTACAGTTAAACTGTCGACTTCATTTATTTCAAACAATGGAAAAGGACCCCAGTCTCCAGACAAGGCAACACAGAGGGAATGTTCAGTGTAACTTCAAAGTACATCAGGCTTGTAGAAAGGTAAAAAGGAGGGCAGAGCATGTCTTTTTCACTTTGCGAAGGAAGTTCGTTTCCATAAACAACACTGCTCTAATCTCCATATCCTCACATCTCACTGTAAAATGCCAACACAAGGTTGTGGAAACTTTTTTAAATGTTCTGATTCCTCCAAACAGATTGACGATGCAGGGTTTTCTCTGAATCACCCGAACCAGTACTTTATGGAGAGTCGGAAGCTGCTCGGTGGAGGAAAGGAGGTGAAAAAAGAAGCCGAGATGCCTCAAAGGGGACAGGAAAATACAACCAGCAACGGTCCCAGTGTCCCTCCACCACCTCAGGCCAACACCACTCAGGCTGTGGATGACATGGGTGATTTAGACTCCTATTTCCTTGATGAATAAAGTCTACATTCAAACAAACCTCCTGTTCTTTATTTTTCACCAAATTACTTTTTAACATGTTAACTATCAGTTGTATCAATATGTAGCATATTTTGCTCAGTTTGTTAAAGATCAATAAAATATCAATAAGAAGATCAGGCTGATTTGTTTTTCATTTGATCTGAACTCCAAAAGTATTCATTACCTTGTTTGTTAAAAATGTTTGTGCATTCGACATTGTGTTTGTTCAAATTACATTTTTAAACATCGCGTTCGGGTTTTATGCACCCATCAGAAGTTCGTCGGTTTCTATGGGAATAAGATGATTTTATGGAAATGAGCGATATTTAATTATAGGAATGTTTTAATAAAAATCCAAACATTACATATTAAAATATACAAAACAGTATTAATACTGTTATTAGTGATTCTCAGAGGGAAAACGAGCCATGCCTGAGAGCCATGCAAATTGCATTTCCAACCAAACTGTAGTAACATTCAATACATTGTCATTTTATTCTTTTTTTTTTCTTTTTAATGAACTGATTTACAAGTTCATAAAAAGGAAAACATAAAAACCAAAACCGAATTTTCATCCACCAGGTCATAAACCTTTAAATACTTCAGATTAATCTATTAGCAGTATTAGTTATTATTTTTACACCCCCCCCCCCCCCCCCCCCCCCCACTGCATTAAGAGTTTTTTCAGCAGTGATATAAAACACAAACAAACTTCACAGAATAGAAAAGTCAATTCACTAAATGGGAAGGGATCCTGAATGCGAAAGATAACTGTCTAGTGTAAACTTTGAATTGAGAATTAATTTAAATGTATTCCCTGTTCTTTCTTACTTATTTCTCCAACAGGGAATAAGAAGTCAATACTATGGTTTATTCAGCTAAAATAAAAAAAAAACCCTTTTTTTTTTTTTTTTTTTTTTTTTTTTTTAAGTTTGAGTCAAACTGAGCATTTATGGCTTTTATATATATATATATATATATATATATATATATATAATTTATTTATTTATATATAAATAAAATAATATATACTGGATTGTTTCTTATCTAAACAGTGTACACTAGGGGGTTGTGTGTCAATATTGTTTTTGTCTCTGCATGTTGATAGGGATAGATCGAGGTTTAGCAATATTCTACAATTACAATTCATTTCTCAATGTTGGCTGATTCGAATCGATTCACAGCACACTTTAAACGTTTTTTAAACAAAGAAAAATAGGACCTTAAATAACTTCAATCTGTTCTTTTCTAAATCATAAGCAATGTAACAAAGTGCATTTGTATCTGTATATATACCTAAATCTTTACATTGTGACACAGGTTTAAGATTGTAATCAAAATGTACTACAGGTTCCATATATTACTACAATCTTGTATTCAGTACATTAGCTTTGAGTATGTATAACTGAGTCATGTAGCAGAAAGAGATCAAACATTGGCCAGAATGGTTGTTTTATTGCCACATTGGTGGTGTTTAAAGGTTAAAGAAAACTATTGGTTTTCATTTGTTTTATTTTGCCATTAGGGTATTAGTTACTGCATATGATCAGAATGCTGTCTGAGCTCTGTACAGTAGGTTGGGATTTCTGGTGCTCAAACAGTGCATAATCATGCAAACTTAAAAGAATGTTGATTTCCACAATGCACGTTGTTTGTTTGTTTTTTTTCGTTTTTTTTTCCCCCAGTGCATCATGTCACATGATATTGATTTCTACTCTAAATGTTGATGAATGTTTGGGTATTGCTTGGTTAAAGGATAAAAAAAATGGTTGTGGTGTAATCACGTATATAAAAGCACTGGAATTGTACTGGATGATGACGTCCTGTGGAGCTTCGGATCATCCCTGCTCCCCTTGGCTGAAAAGGCATGTTGGCTGATCCAATTCCTCATGTAGATACATTCTATTATACCAGACATGGATACTCACCAAGAGGGGTTGCTATGTTGTGCTTTGCATGGCCTATTGATTGAGGCATTGTGCTCTTACGTGCTGCAGGATTTCTGACCTTGCTAGACCGAGTGCTCAGTAAATATCCTCAAAAGATGTCAACTCCAAAAAATACATATAAATATATAAAAAATATATATTCATAACCCATTCATCTATATACTGTATAGAACTTGATGTATTGGTTGGCCAAACACTTTTGCATTCCTATTCGAAAGGAAGTGGTTTATCAAATTTCTCAAAAAAAGTTGCTGTGAATGGTCTCCGAATAGATTAGGGGAATTGGAAAAGGAGGCTGAGTTTCTAAGCCTTACCCAAAATAACTAGTGTATTTGCTGGATGAGTTCTGCTCACTACTGAGAGCAGAGATATAGTGCTCAAGTATGTTCCCTTGGTCTCCGTAGCGCCTCATTTGCCTTCTCGCGAGCACATCTTTCGCGGTTAATCCTCCAAAGCATTTACGTCTAAGCCGTTAAACCTTCTCTTGGATCTGCTGGAATTTGGCCGGAAGAAGAAAAAGATCATGATGTAGACTTTCTTTTTTGAATGTCAAACCAATAAGAGATGTAGCATTTGTTCTTTTTTTTATTGCCATTTGTATGTAGAAAGTGTTCGTATTATGGTGGGAAACTTGTCATTTTGTGCGATACAGCTGTAAATGTGTCCTTGGGCTTTTAAATATGCCCTTCGTCTCGTCTACTCTCTCTCTCTCTCTCTTTCTCACACACTCTCACAGTAATGGTCTTGTCCACCCCTCTTTCACTGTGTACCCAGGACAAGCTGGGCTTGCTAAATTTAGAGGCAATTAGAGGCTCTGTGGTGTTGGACCTGCATTGTGCATGCAAATGCTTTCCCCCCCCCTTCCCCCCCCCCCCAGTAGGCAAAGAAGTAATAGTGCCATTAAGGGAAAATTTAATGAATACTCCTAGCTTTGAATATGCATATGCTTTCAGCCTAGTTCTGTGTAACGCCGCATGGAGTGTCGTTTGGGTTGTTGGTTTTTTTCCTCCTCTTTCTCTTGCTCTCTGTTTTGGTCCTGCTGGGTCCTTGTGCTTATATATGATGCTAAAAGATTCCCACTGCTTCTTTATCCATTTAGAGGTTGAATGGTCTCCTAACAGAATGCTCCCAGTTGGTCCTCAAAAGATTTGACCCCCTTAATAAGGAAGTTTGCAATGCATGGAGGTATTTATTCTGCTTGCAGGCATAATGCCTCTGTGTGGTACAGCAGAAAGCATTTATATCTCAAGGTAGACAATCACAGCAACTGAAAAAGCATTTGTTTTATTTATCTATATATACAGTATAATTGGCTGCAATTCCTCCATGAAGACCACTCCTGACCAGACTTCTCCAGATGGGTATATCTGGGTCCCCCTGGTTTCCACAAGTTCTTTACTGAAGGCACTGATGGCCGTCTTCCAAATTCAAAGAGAATTAGGCATGATGTGTTTTTCATCCCATACATGTATTTTCCTTGGCCTAAGTTTTTCTACAGTCCTCAAAATGTCCTGTTCGTTTGTGCTTCTTTAAAATAGCTTGAACAGCACATCTTGAAATCCCAGTCTGCTTTGAAATCTTCGCCACTGAGTGATCTTGCTGATGCACAACAACTACCTTGTGCTCTTGTACTCTCGTCAGTCATGCCGTGGTGTATGAACTGTGACATGAGACCGTCTTCCACAACCTCATCTCAGAAGCAGTTTGTCAGTTCCTCGTTCAGTTTTAAGACTCGTACACAGCTAAGGACTTGGTTGTAACCTGTGTATGAAATAGATTTTCTTCAGCACCTGGTTGGTATAATTAGTTAATCACAGACCTGACTCGGATCCTACTAAATCTCTGACTGTGTGCAAGTGCACAAAGTGCGCAAGTGTAAGAGCTGAAAGCGCAACGGTAGTTACACCAAATATTGATTTGATTTGGATTTCTCATCTGTTTATCTTCTGTCTATCTTGTTGGAGTGTAACTTTTTAACGATACCACTGGGAAATTTATTCTGAAACGTTTACAAAGGATTTTTCATAATGTATGACGTTTTTATGTCTCATGTAAAGCTGAAATGTCTTATATAGTCATTTAAACGTTATGGATTTGATGATGACCCTGTGTCTGACCTACACGTTCTCAGGATCCCTTGGCGTCACTTTTTGGTGCCCTGGGTACCCTTTTGGCGTCCTTTTTAACGTGCAGGGATTCCCATAGACTTCTATAGAACTCTGAACCGGAGCCTGCAGTGTTTAATTTAGGGTTTGTTTTTTTGCATTTTCGCTTTACTCTCTTTACCATACTCACTCACTGCCTAAAACACAGGTGTGTCATCTAATTGTTATATTTAAGTATTACATAACACCACATTTCCGACCAAAGAAAATGAAGGGTGTTTTGATTGGCTTTCAGAAATAGTAGGAAGTGCAAAATCCAATAGACCTGTGACTGATTCTACACTCAGTTAAACTAACCAGATCATTTCATTACAGAAGTGTAAAATGTGTAAAACAATAAGGAAATGCATAATTAACGCAAAGGACCCTTATGCTGAATAATTTTTTATTTTTTTTCTTAAATTTTTTGATGTTTCTAGTGATGAGTCAAGTACACTGTTCCTGCATTTATCACATCAACCACCTTATGTGATTACTGTTTACTGTACATAAGCATACCTTGTATCCGTAAGCATACCTTGTATATACACTTTTTCCTTATATATATATATTTAAATATTTTATATTTTACATAGTTTATACTCTTTATTTATCTGCCTTCTTTTTCTTTGTTATATTTTTCTCCCCATCCTATTCCCTCATGCCGGACAGTCGTATAAAGCATTTCACTGCATGTCGTACTCTGTATGTATGTGTATGTGACAAATAAAATGTGATTAAAAATTGAATAAAAGGTCAAATCCCTGAAATATTACTCCAGTAAACAACATAATCCTTTTTCTACATGATTAAAAGGACAAATCCTTTTTAACGTACTCAAGTATCCAAAGCAGTGATCTGTGAGAACTCCATTTGAATAATTGATGCAGTTCAATCCTTTACCTACACATTAGACCTCTTCAAGGAGAGAGTTTTGTATTGTTACAGGCACACAGTGAGACCTTTACTCCATGAAATCTTGTGAGAATCATCATGGGTTTTTGCTTGTGGTCTCATGAAAGGTTGTAGGTTCTTAAAGTAGCAAGGAACAGCAAATTTTCTGAAACAGTGAAGTAAGATGATGCATTAAATATGTAGAAGTACGTTTAAAAAAAAAACAACAATGAAAAAACTATACAAAATTACAGATACACTAAATGAATAAATGTATGTGTGGGTTTTTTCCAAACAGTTACCACAAATTTGGAGGCACATATTTGTATAGGATGCAGTTGCATTTTTTTTCTTTCCTTCCCCAAACCTGTTTTGGCATGATAGTGCCCCTGTGTACAAAGCGAGCTTCATGAAGATATGTGAGTGGAACACTCTTGAAGCTGAATATGAGCAAATCTTCACAAGCACTGAAACATTCTTCCAGAAAATTTGTTCGATATCAGAAAGCGCTTTAGTGCCAAGTATGTTTGCACTTGCAAGAAATTTGTTTTGGTGACAGAAGCTTTCAGTTGCAAATTTTTTTTTTTAAGTAAACTAATCAAGTTCTAACTGTAAATTGAGAGAAATTTGGAATAGGATGTCCAGAAATCAAATACAAACCTTCATGATCAGTTGTCCACAAGCTTCTGTATAGCATTTGTATAGCGTATAACGCTTTACATTTGTTTTAAAAGCTTTATAATTGAACGTTTTTTCCGCATTTTTTCTATAAGTTTATAGGGAAACTTCCTGAGATGATATAAGGAAGAATCCTTGAAAGAAAACACACTCGATCTCATCTGGGAGAAACCTCCATTCAATATACTGTAACTCCATCATTGTTGAGGTTATCAACAGAGGTGGGAGTAAGTCACCAAATGAAAGTCTCAAGTCAAGTCCAAGTCTTAACATTGCAAGTCAAAGTCAAGTCAAGTTATTCTGTTGTAAGGGTCAAGTCAAGTCAAGTCATACTCTTTGTCAAGTCAAGTCAAGTCGCAACTTAGTCATCAAGTCATACCAAGTCGCACACAGATTTGTTTGACACATTTTTTAACTCAGGGACTTTTATTACTTATTTAGACACAGAGGGCTGATGATGGGTAACAAAAATAAATAAATCAACTTGTGTGTAATAAAATATCGTTAAGAAGCACTTTAAATGCTCTAAAATAAAAATAAATTAAATGAACAAGTAAACAAGAATTAATTGTAAGTTTTTTAGACAGTAGAATGTGCTGATGTTCCCTTCTCAGGAGGAGTCAGAACTACAGTTGTTAAACTGGATCATTTCTATCTATCAATACCCTGATGTATCTGTGTAAACATGGAGTGAACAGTCACATGTCCCCATCTCAACATATAGTAGTAATAATAATACCTATAATTGTAAAGTATACTCTGTCATCTCATCAGACACCAAACAATGGGTTGCATACTCAAAGTAGAATATCAATATCAGAAAAAAAAAAAATCTTACTGTACAAGTGAGGCAGTGGTTTTTAAAAGGTGATGAACCCAACATTGTTTGCTCTGTTAAGAGTTATCCACAAACTATTATGATCATGTTACTCTAGGGCTTTTCATTAATTTTCTAATATCTTTAATAATGTAAAAAATTAAAAACTATCAGGTCATGCCCCAGTATTTATGGAGAAATTTACCGTACATCAAACCAGATTTATGTATTTGGCCATAACAACTTTAACCCTTGACCACTTCAATGTTAAACTGTGATGTTTGGACAGTTTAAAATAATGCCAATGTGAAGGCAAATTACAGTGAATTGCATTTGCAAAAAAATCAAACTGGCCATGTACGCGTAATCTCTAAACCCGAACTTTATTATCCTCGGGGGTGGGGCTGGTGTTGTTGCGGTGTACATGTTGTCTTGCCTGCGGAGGGATCTGCTGTTTTGGCAGGCGGCAAGCGGCTTCCGGATAGCGTCTAGCGGTTTACGCATGCGGAAGAGTGGATTGGGTTCGCCGACTTATTGGAAACTATATAGTCCATTCTTAAATATATAAAAAAATCACAATATTTGAAAAAAAATATTTTCCACAAGTCATTTCAAGTAAATAGGCACAAGTCCGAGTCAAGTCTAAAGTCACAAGGAGCAAGTCTTAAGTCAAGTCGAGTCTTTTCAGAGATCTAGTCAAGTAAGTCTCAAGTCCAGAAAAATGTGACTCGAGTCTGACTCGAGTCTCCCACCTCTGGTTATCAATTGTTCACTGATGGACACTTTAATACAAAACTCTTCTCACTATCTTCACGATTCTTGTTTAATCTTCAAAGTGCAGTTTCCAGTTGAAGAGAACTTCATCCAGGAGCAGGATGAATCCGGCAGGTGTGGGAAGAAGGGGGGAACGGATCGGCGATCTCAGCAGCATGTTAGTTTGACAGAAAGAAAAAAACATGTATTATAAGGTATCCTTATAGTTATGGAATGATTAAAGACACTGCACGGTAAAATAATTATTACTCATTAGGGTGTTTAAATGTTGCACCTTTTTGTTGTCCGAATGATAAGAGCCGGATTCTCGGGTATTACGTTTTGGCATTCTGAGCGAAGAGATCTTTACTCGAGGTCTCCTCAGGGCACAGTGCTTGGCTGCAGAGCACGTTACACAGTCGAGCAGAAATGGCTCGGTTTTGCTTGGATCCTGGCACACTCTCAGAATTAAATTAGCTTTCCTGATCCGAAGCGTGGAGCCTGACAGAGAAAGGATTTACACCAAATAATAAGGGAGTTGGATATTAAGAAGCGCGCAGCTCGGCTATTGTCGGCAAGAGCCCTTGATGTTCAATACTCTTTGGGGGCTCGCCTGCAACTGAAGAAAAAAAAAAACTGCCCTGCGCTTTTCTTCTCAGTTCCTTGCAGCATCAGGACAGTAGTGTTCTATTTACCCTGGTGAAAGGATTTCGGGATTGTTAATCATATTATAAAGTACACGCACTTGCTGGTATTCGTCTCCCTCTATTACTTAGTACCTGGAGCAGGCCTTATTGGCAATGGCAGGGTCTAAGGTGGACACAATGAATTCTCGAAACCCCACAACACCTTTTTACTTACTGGCTTGTAGAGGTAATTTTTGTTCATTTACGTTGCCAAAGTGAGACAAATGAGTTTCTTGTGCTTGCAGATATTGCGAGCAGACTGTGCAGTTCAGTGTGCAATATTAATGGCTTTTACCTGGGCACGGTGCTGTGCTGTGTTTGCTTAGTCCAACGTGTGCAAGCGAATTTAGGATTTTTGCCATTGCAGAAAGAACTCTAGCTTTAAGCAGCGATGAACCGTCCGACTCATTTAAAATGGGACAAGTGCATCACCCTGAGTGTTATAACCCGTGGTTTAGTAGGAGGTCTAGAATGTCTTGAATGGTAATTAATTCCATCCGTCACTCCTTTATGAGGTTAATGTTAGCAAGTGAGTAGAGAAAAGGGAGAGAGCTGATGCTCTGGGGATTTATGAGCAAATGTTCACTTGCAGCTCCTTTGCTCAGAAATTCCTCTTTTTCAATTCCTTTTTTTTTTTTTCTCTGTATGTGTTTCAGTTCATCAGGAGCGATAATATATTCTCCAATTTACACCAACACCTTCACGACCCCCCCCAACTTTCCAAAACACTTTTCTCTCTAATTTAGGCTTGGACCATTCTCACCTACATGCCTGCTCTCACCTCTCATACAGTACATAGGCTTCCTGTTTCCAACTACTGCGTAACACACTCGGAGGCAAGTGCTAGATTCTTCAACATACAGGAACACCCACAATGAACATGTGGATTTTATATTAGAGCTGTTCATTCATTCATTATGTTTACTTCTTGAGTCTAATAACGAAATGTATTCATGCTAGTGAATGATTTGTCCACACTGTTATATTTTTATGATTATTTTTATGACTGATTTACACTTCTAAATATAGTCACGGTGAAAAAGAAGGCAAAGGTAGTTCACCTCTTACTTTCTCTTTAATTCTCTATTAACGTAATGCAGAATGTTTCTACTGACTTATAACTTGTTTGTTTAATGCTTGTTTTATTTCTTCACATTTCCTTCCTAATGTCTTTTAATCAAAATGCAGTATTACATCATTGAAAACCATTATAGTCTAACGTAATTTTGTTTTCCATTAGAGAGGAAAAAAAAAAGTCTTTACATCAATTTTTTTCTCTTTTGTTTTTAATCATTGTGTAATAGTGGGGGTTTTAATGCATCTGACTTTGCAGCTGTTTACTCTGACCTCATGATTACTGAACCAGTGCTCAGCCCACTTTGGGGACAATTCTTTATATATATATATATATATATACTGTATATACATACACACATACACACACATATGTGTGTGTGTGTGTGTGTGTGCTCGCTCAGCCAAAAGGGTCAAGTACTGATTTAGGGTAAGGAAGCTATAGCAGGCCACTCAAGATCTCCTGCTCCATGTAAACCATATCTTCATAAATTCATGCATCTTTGTGCATAGCAGCATCGTCACAGGTTTAGGTCTCCTAGTTCAAGTAAAGGGAAAATAGAATGCTACCACATTTATATATGTCCTATACAATTGTGTGCTTTGTACTCTATTAACTGGAAGCTGAGCTCCTTTTCTCCGTCTCACTATAACAATCCCCTGATGTTCTCATCTTGACTTGATTTTCTCATTAAAAATAGTGTGGCCTCACTTTTTTGATAAAATAAATGTTTTGAGCTGATGACGACTGTAAAACAAGCTAAATAAATGTATAATTGCCTTGATAAAATAATAAAAATAATTATAATAAATAAATAAAAAAATCTCGAGTTCATCATTTGGGAAATGTATTTATTAGTTCCACAGTAATTATTAGTTCCACTTGTTCCACAGCCAACAATTTGGCAGAAATTGTAAAAAAAAAAAAAAAAAAAAAAAAAAAAGTTTCACTGTTTTGTTCAAAATAGAAAAAGAAGATTCAATAGGCTTACACTGAAGTGTCAAATGTAACGTTTTAAACACTATGCATGCAGTATAAATTCTACACTAATATAGCTAAACTAAAATATATAAATGGTGGTTAGTGTTTTAGCTTTTATATATTACAGAATCTACACACATGCTTATTTCTGTGTGCGTACAATATGTTTTTACGGAAGACATTTACTGTGCATTTAAACGCAATGTAATGAAAACTGGTTACTGTGTACTGTATATGCACAACAGTGTTAATAGGCTTCTAAAACTGTATGTATATTTACTTAGATAACTGTACTCTATTACTGTTTTTATATTGATCTCAAAACGTACTACCCTGTCTGAAAATATTGCAGATGGGTTGAAAAATAAAAGTTATTACAGCCTTTTTATTTTTTTATTTTTTTTCTCGATACTTAAGTATGTACAGTGTGAGAGTGGGCTCTGTGACTGGTTCTTGTATCCTGGTTTAGAAGTTAACTGTGTAAAGATTTCTATCCACTGTAGTGTTTATGATCTGGCTTTATGATAGATTTTTTTTGTTGTAAACTGTGAAGGACGATGTGTAATTGCTGGATATATCGTCTGACTAGTGTAGCCTAACAACTGTAGATTGCTCCGATTGCCCCATTTGGCGCACTCTTACCCTTTAACCGCTGAGATGAATCAACATCTAACATTGAATCTCCCAGCTTGTCTACTTCACACTAAAGTGTTTAAATCCGTACTCAATACCACACTTGATTGGAGTGTTGGGCCGCCTGGAACATTTCTGCATCTGGCCTGTCTGTTCTTCGTCTCTTGGTTGGACGTGATCTTGCAAATGAACCCTATCTTTGATAATGCAACGAATTCTGAGAAATGATCTGATCTGGGAATGGCAGTGAAGGTGTTGGAGCAAGCAATTATTTTAAAAGTTATGTCTGTCTTTTGACACTTAATGACACAGTAGGTGAAGTGCTCTCCTTCTGCCTCTGCACTGGAACTTGCTCCTAATCTGTCCAGACAGTGACTAATTAGCAGGGGCCTGAGGTGCATTCACTGGTCCAGAGAGAATTGCACTTATCTCAGCTTGGTGTTCGCTCACCTGCTCCAGCTCTTTTTTTTTCCTGGAGGTTTCCTGAACGCTGTTCTCTTTTCTCCGAATTTATGCGGAAGAACACGTATTTGTGGGTTTTTTGACACTTTGCTTCTCCAAATGTCAGAGTCAGGGATAAGGAGTGTGTGTTTGTGTGTGGCAGTGGAGCTGGGCATGCACTTGATCGTGCACTGTGTGACAGAAATAACTAGAACAAAGCTCATGCTGTTAGGGAAAAGGGGAAAAAAGGCAATGTGACAGGAACCTGAACTTATTTCTGCCGGACAGGACCAGGGCTTGATCACTGAGAGGGTGATGAGCTTGTCTTTTTGGAGGCAAGGATTATGAATCACACTTCTCTGTTTGTCTTTTGTGTTGCTCTTATACTATCTTGTGGTTCCCAACACTAGTTACCAGAGTTCACTTCTGTTTCTGGTGACATACTGATTTCGAAAGCTAACTACAAAAATAGCTTGTTATAACTGGGCTTCGTAACGCTGTGAAAACAGGCACATTCGTTATTATTCGTCTGAAAAGCCACTGGTTCACCTTCATTATACCCGTGTTTTGCAGCAAACATTGCTGTAATGTAATTCTCAACACAGAAAAAAACGCTTTCGAAAGCCAGTTGTGCTTTGATCGACACGGAAATTATTTAGCGTTTGCACGCTTTAATCTGTTCTTTCCTCTGAGTGTAATCAGCCAGCTTCCTCTGGTGTTCCAGGAAACAGATGCTGCAAATGATGCGAGATGAAAGATTGTCTTTCTCAAGGTGAAATGAACAGCAGCAGAAGTATTAGCACCTTTCCAAGGAACAGGGGAAATTATTGTAGAGCAGCTAACGCCAGCGCTCTGGCTTCAGAATTCTAGATTGTTTGGTAAGAATACGTGTACGTGCATAACATTTCAAGATCCTTTAGATACAGTGGCCAGACTGTGCAACAGTTTCTAGACTGTGCAACAGTTTCTTCCCTCAAGCCATCAGGCTTCTCAACACAGAACTGAACTGAAACTCTCTCACACACACACACACACACACACACACACACACACACACACACACACACACACACACACACACACAAAACTGTGTGACTAATCTGTACAACCTGGACTCAACACACTCTCGTGCTCACTTCACACATCCATGTCTTCAGCACCACCCATATTACATCACCCTATTACTACAAACTGTTTACATGCTGTTTTTGCACATCTTTTTTGACTGCTGCTATTGCTCTTTTGCACATTTTATTTACATCTTTGTTTAATTACAATGTTCACTCCTGTACTCAGTACTCTTTTACACGCCGCAGTGTGTAATATACAACAGGTTTGCTGTTGGCGCTAATTTGTGTATTTGTCTTACACTGTCTTGTGTTGTCTGCACGGTTTGCACCAGGTTGCACACGATGCACTTTATGTGGCGAGGACACTTACTAGTCCTCAGCTCTGTGTTTTCTGTTATGTAGCTCTATGTTGTTAAATGTGGCACCAGGGTTCAGGAGGAACGTTGTTTTATTTTACTATGTACTGCATCAGTTATTAGTGGTTGAAATGACAATAGAAACTTCTTGACTTGACAGTGCTTATGGACTTCCATCTGTCCAGATCATGACAATTTGTGAAAGAAAAAGTTTTTTGTTTGTTTTTGTTTTGTTTTTCTCGGTTCTCTGCTTTTTGTTCAGTACGTAGGTGTACCAAATGCAATCCTTTTTACGTGCAGAACATTTAAAATCCCATACACAGGAGGACAGGAGGATATCTTTTGGCACACCGACTTAGGAAGGTCGGTGCTCCCTGTGACTGTGCGTGCAGCCTGTTGGCGTGTTACCACACTAGCCTCAAAATTACATTTACATTTGCGGCATTTGGCAGACACCCTTATCCAGAGCGACTTACAACTGAGCAGGGGAGGGTTTTAGGGCTTTGCTCAAGCAGTGGCAATTTGGTGGTGGTGGGATTTGAACCTGTGATCTTCTGATCCAAAGCCCAATGCCTTAACCACTGAGCTACCACCTCCCTCGTAAATACTTCATCCCCTATTTCTATACTGTATATATACTATATACTATAGATAACACATAAATAGCATCACTTAAACCATTGTCAAAATACTGCCCAACCAACAACTACCTACTAACTGTTTTAGCGCTCTGTATCATCCACCCTTTACTCTTTACCAAACCGCCAGGTAAGTGAGAGGCTTTTAAATTCAAACTTGTGTAGCGATCACCTAGAGGGTGCTCAACAGAAGCCTTGTGGGTGCCATGAAAAAGGATTTCACTCAATAGTGGTAGTGGAAGATATGCGGAGTGTAACAGCAGGTGGTGAGCGGAGCTGCAGTGGAAACCTCAAGAGAATGAAAGTGGAAAAAGTGGAAAAGCTCACAGAGGCACAAAGTGGTGGAGTAGTAATGCTGGTGTTGGCTTAAGACCCTGCTTATTCCCTATACTCCCCATGCACTTTATCTACATGCATGGCATTTTGGCAGATGCCATTTTGTCCAGAGCACCTTACGATTATCTTATTTATACAACTAAGCAGGTGATGTAAGAGCCTTGCCCGAGGGTTTAGGAGCTGTCCTGGGATTTGTGCTCATGGCATTTTGATCAGGAGCCCTACATCATAACTACTGCACTACCACTTTCTCCTTCTTCAATGAAAAAAAATACATAAAGTTAAAATACTTTATTACTGCCCAATACTAATATATTTCCCCCATTTTAAAGGCTATCATTGGTATTAAATCAACTAATGAAATACACTAAATGACAAAAGTATTGGGACACCTGATTTTCCCAGCCTTTTGAGGTTTATGGGTGGCGTTGGATGCGATAGCATTAAAATCCCTTCGCCGAACTACTAGTCCCGAACCTGTTCCAGCATGACATTGCTCCTGTGCACAAAGTCCGCTCCATGAACATGTAGTTTAAATAGTTTGGCATTGAAGATCTTAATTGACCTGATTTAAATCTCTGACTTCATCCCTATTGATCACATTTGAGAGGAATCAGTACACTGACTGCTTCCCAGGCTTTTTCACCCTCCCTCAGTACCTGACTTTACTAAAACCCTTGTGGCTGAATGACCACAAATCCCCACAAAGCACACTCCAAAAGCTAATGAAACATCTTCCTAGAAGAGTGGAGGATATTATAGCAGAAAATGGGGACTAAATGTTGATTGGAATGTTTAAAAAGCAAATACAAGTTTTATGATCAGGTGTCCACAAATGTTTGTATATATACTGTCTTATTTTAAACAAAAAAATCAATAGTCCACCAAAGAAAACGGGTGCTGGCGGTCAAAAAAACACAAAACACAGACAGATAGGGAATAGCATCTGGTGTTTACTCAAGATTTTTGCTCTGCGGAACAAAAGGTAGAAGGATGATGGCATTTCTCAGGGTGAATCAAAAAACACAGCATGATTGAGACATTAGTGAGTCTGTCGGAAAAAACATGGTTTAGAAATGTATTGTTTTTCAGGGGAAAATTGCAGTGGCAGCAGTACAATGCATAAACTCAATGCAGGTACAGGTCAAGAGTTTCATTTTATGTAGACATCAAATGTCAAAATGAAGAAAATGTGTTATCTGTGTGACTTTAACCATGGCAAGGTTGTTGATGCCAGATGGGGCTGGTCAGAGTTTCAAAAAACTGCAGATCTCCTGGGACTTTTTTTTTAAAACACAACAGTCTCTACAGTTTACACCAGAGTTTGTTTCTCTTTTTAAAAAAAAATAAAATAAAATAAAAAGATACCTCCAAGCTAAGGCTCTGTTTGTGGAAATACTTAGCTAATAAGAGTCATCGTGTAGAAGTGTATAAAAAAAGTTAACGGTTGTGTTGAGCAGAAAAGCATCTCAGACTGCACATCACAACAACAAAAATTAGATGGATGGGATACAGCAGCAGAAGACCACATCAGGTTCCATTCTTGTCAACCAGGAGCAGGAATCATACAGACAGATTCAACCAAACTGGACAGTTAAAGACTGGAAAAGAGATTGAGTTACTATATCTTTCCTGATAGCTGAGAATCATTCTGGCCATTTTCTTTTGACATTTCTTATTAGCAAGGTTTTTGCACCCATAAAAGTGTTGCTCATTCGAAGATTTATTTTTTCCTTCACACCATTCTATGAAAATTCTACCGAATACCCTAGACCAGAGTTTATTAAATACTTAAGCCAACCCATGCATCAGGTACCAACCACCACCGTTTGCTGCAATCACAGTCAGAGTTTTGCTATTAAGGTGAATATTATCAGCATGATTGTATATACTTGGATTGTCTGTGCATGGTTTTGTGCATTTTATTGCTGCAATGTGATTGGTTGATTAGAAAACTGCAAAAAAAAAAAAAAACATTTTTTTTTTAAATCCAGACTTACCTTTCATACATAACCCACTACATGGTACATACATAACATTGACCAAATTTGGCTCACTGGACAATGGTCTTCTTTTTCTTTCAGCTTCTCCCATAAGGGGTCGCCACAACGGATCATCTGTCTCCATACCCCCCTGTCCTCTACATCTGCCTCTTTCACCCCAACCCCATGTCTTTCCTCACCACATCCATAAACCTCCTCCTTGGCCTTCCTCTTATTCTCCTACTGATATACCCCATGTCCCTCCTCTGCACATGTCCAAACCATCTCAATCTTGCCTCCCTTACCTTGTCTCCAAAACATCCTACATGTGCTGTCCCTCTAATAAACTTTTTCTAATCTTGTCCATCCTCGTCACTCCCAACGGAAACCTCAACGTCTTCAGCTCTGCTACCTCCAGCTCCACCTCCTGTCTTTTACTTAATGCCGATGTCTCTAAACCATACAACATCGCAGGTCTCACCACAGTCCTGTAAACTTTCCCTTTCACTCCTGCAGATACCCTGCTATCACAGCAGTGGTGGAAATTAAAGAAGTAAATACATTCGTTAATGTACTTAAGTAGCTTGTTTGTCAAATAAATGATATTTTGTGAACATTTTTTTTGTATTTATTAGCGGATAAGAACTTAACTGGTCCAGCACACAGCAAGTCACCAATCAGAGTAGAACGTGCTCAGTTTTAAACTTGGTTTGATTGCCGCTTGGTGGTATTTACTTATCACCAACATACAGTTCAGCATCAGTTCAACAGCAAGCAGAACATTTAGAGAGTAATGGAAGAAATTCCTGACTCGAACTTGCCAAAGTACCCATGGCCTTATTTGCGTGATTTTTTTTTAAGTAGTTGAAAAGAAGGTTCATGATCATTTTAATTGATATCAATCAGAGTTTGACTCATTAATATGATTCTATTAATATATTGGTGTGCTAAGAGTAACATTAGAGTCTTTTCACCTAAACTGTGTTGATTAAGTATTGTGACAAAAATGCTAATTTGACATTATAGTTATAATACATTGTAGTACTTTGGATCCTGAAGTACATTTAAAGGCAAATACTTTTGTACTTTTGCTTAAGTGAAAGTTTAAAGGCACCACTTTGACTTTAACCGGAGTATTTTATCTAGTGGATCTCTACTTTTTCTCAAGTACATAGTTTGTGTACTTCATCCAACACTGTCAATGGGAAAGTCATTTGTGGTTTATGGTATTCAAAATTGCAGTCCAACCAAGTGTTAAGTACTTATAAAGGCAGATCATTGCTGGATTAATATATTTTGCTTTTTTTTTTTTTTTGGGTTGCATTTTTAAAACAAAGTCTTTAATGCCCTCTGCTATTAAACATGTCAGCTTTCTTTCCCTCAGGATGGACTGTTTTGAATACCCTGAGCGATCACCTCAAAATCACCCCCAATTCATTAGTTAATATTTTTTCCTGTTTACTTAAAATGCCTACACAAGCTTGATCCGTACCTTAAAGATGCACACTAAGATGAGCCCTGAATTTCTTTTTGAGTATCTAGATGATCCTCACAAGATCATTCATGAACTGGGAAATTCTCACACACTTTGATTTCCTAAAACAACATCAGGGTTCTGGTGCAGTCCTTCAAGAGTCCTTGTTTCCAAACCTTGTAAAAATTGTTGCATATTTTATATGTATAAATGCACAATTTATTGAGAAAGTAATATGGACCTAAGACATTAAAGTGGACTGTCCTTAACACATTCTCTTATTTTATGCACTACCACAGCGATCACATTTAATGCTTTCCTTTTTTTATTATACAATTAATTACACTTCAAGCAACGGTGAATGTGTAGGGAGTGGAGGATGATGGATGCCCCATGTCACAGCAACAGCTTTTTGCACCATTTTGATTTAACCTCTAAGTAAACCCAGCAAATATACCTGACTAACCTGCTCAGAGAGAAGCTTTACAAGTGTCCCTGCAATCCAAACTGCTGCTGCAGAGGTTTTGAATTTGTCCTTTAGTGCTAAGTGACACCAGTACAAGAGTACACCAAGAAAATAGTGCAAAAAAAGGGGGCTTGGACATATTCTCAGATATTCTAATTTCTCTTTTTTGATGATTCAACCCCTCATTTGTTTTTGTATCTAATTGAAATGCTTAGTGGAATGTTTAGGTCTCACTACTTGCTGTTTTGGGCTGTGCGTCTTCCTGCACACTTCTGTTTGCCGCCATGCACTGCTGGAAATAAATGTTTGGAGTTTATTCATTTTGAAGAGGGAGGAATTTATATGAGTTAGTGGTTATGTGATATGCAATCTACGGAGGAGTGTTTCGCCAACTTGTTCAGTGCTAGAATGTTGCCCCTTCAGACTGATCGAGAATGCAGTGCTGTCAGTTGCTGTGCATCTCTCCATCACCACTAGCATAAAAACCGCTAGCATGAGGTGATGGCGAGTAATTCCGTTCAGTTAAAGTTAAATTGTAAACTCTGCTATTTTCCTTTATTTAGCTAGTTCACAAAACTCTTTAGATTGAGCAAAGTGTGGCTTATCTTAAATTGGTTGTTGTACAAATCAATCTGGCAACCTGTCACATTGCCTTTTAGTTTTAAAAGGAAATACGTCAACAGAATCAGATCTCAAGCCATTTCCTGAGGTCTGTAAATAAATGGGTAAACATTTTAGAGTGTTAAATTAGTCACTGGGTTTCTGTAGCATGTTCTGAAGCTTACGCTAACTGCAGCAGGCACGGACCCAGGAATTAGGCCATTTTGTCGCCTGGCATATTTCCCTGACAATAGAAATCCAGTGGGAGATAAGGACCCTGATAGCACTTTGGTGTCCTGTCAGATCACTAGTTTCTTACTCGGCCCTGAAATGCAAATCAACTTGCGAGCCTGGTGCATTTGGAACTTATTAACGCTCTAGAATTTTTTTTCCCCCTGCTCTCGCCTCTGAGGACAGAAATGTGTAGTTTGACAGAAGAGGCGAGTCCCCGTAACCCACACTGCTGTAAATGAGTCCCTGGAATGTCTGATGGGAGAGCTCTGAGCTACTGACTCGTTCCTCCCGACTCCCACCTGACAACCAGGAGTAACACACTCAATTTTTCATGACATCTGCTTCAGTGAGTTCATTGCCTTTAAATGGGACATTTCCACCATATTACCCATTTTACCAGGTCTGTTTTGGCACACTTGACTGATGAGAGATGAGGAGAAACGTAAGGAAGTTTGAGGGAAGGAGAATGACTTTTTTTTTTCTTTCTTTATCAAGGACGGCCTATTTACAACCTTCTATATTCAGTAGCTACCATATATGTATTTGAACTCCTGTTTGACTCAAGCAGGTGGATTGTATCTTGGCACTCATGTGTGTATGATGCAGTAGGAGGCTGATAGAATTGCATGCTTTGGGATTGAGATCGAGAATACATCTCTAAATCCCCTTATATTCCTTTCTTCCCTCCTCTGGGATTGCCTTTTTGAGAAAATCCTTTAAGGTTCTTTATAGAGCCCTATCACACCTACTGTGCCGCTCCATTTCAGAAAGGAAGAACTGATAGAGAGTCAAAGAACCATTACTGTTTTCTGCTTTTTTTCCCTATTATTTCTCAGTCTGGCCTGATCCACAGGTCTTATTGGATCAGAGATATATTTTTTTCTTGATAGACTTTGCCCAGTTGGATTTAGGAAAAAACAATTCTGCATTCCTTGCACATATTCTTGCATTCAAGCTTGTTAAATGTGCTGTGTTTCCAGGTTGTATTGTGTATATGAATGATCATGGCATGCAGAGAACATTCTGAATGTAGTAATAAAGAAGCTGTTTGTCATATGCAGAACTGATGATAATGGCAATTGTTAACATATAAACAAATCATAAAATTAAACATCAGCACAGTATAAAGAAATTAACTAACATGTATTGTTTAGTTTTTACTTTTCTGAGTTATATGTTTAAAGTTTTTGCTTGTTAACTGTTAACCGCTGGTGGGAGTAAGCCTTAAAGGATTTTCTCAAACAGGCAATCCAGTAGCAGAGTTCTGCCAAGGATTGTGCCAAGGATGTTGGCTAGAAACATTGTGAGGCATTACTATTAAACACTGCACCTCAACTGACTTTTAAAGACGATATATCGTTAAAGATGAACTTATCAGTATTCTGTGGTGCAGATACAGCTGCTGTTTATTATTAAATACAACTGGCTGATTTTTTTTTTTGTGATGAAGTTTATGGGGACCAGAAACTGTGTATTTATAATTATAATCATATGCGCCGCTTCATATCTATAAGTACTGCATTATCAGAACAGTCAGTCATCACATCATCCCCGTATGTGACACACACTATTGCTACTGTATATTGTACATATGTACATGTTCTTATGATGAAGATAGTAATAAGAATCATTTTAATTTATAAATAAACCAATTTTCGCCTGCCATTTTAATTTCTGTGCGATATGTTGGGATGGTGTGCACAGAGTCCAGTTGTCCTGGTGTTAGAGCATGTATTATTTTTCTGCGTTTTTGGTATTTTAAAGTTCAATTTAAGCTCTTGTCTCTCTACTTTTTGTCTGCATCACCAGACAGTAAAACAGAGCATGCCTGGTTCGGCTCTTCAATCATGAAGCAGTGCACCTGCACGTGCCTGTTACCACAGACATACAGTATATATACATTTTATATACTGTACTGTAAAATGTTTATACATTAATGCTGTTAATTGCTCTGTTTTGCTAAATTATGTACTGCAATTTGTTAAATTATTAACACAGTACAGTATACAACCCCATATTGATCATTCCCCTGGGTGGGCTAGGCCGTCTCGATATTTTCAAGTTACGCTGGTGTCATTGTAACGCTTCTTCATCGAAACTCAGGGACTACTTGTATAAGCAGTCAAGATTGTTTTAGCATATAGGATTAAACTTTTTTTTTTTTTTTTTGGTAATGAACACATGTAATCCACAGGGTTTGGTGGCACATTGTTAGCTGTCAGGATTATAGACAGGGTCTATGTTTTCCACTGGACAGTTACTGTGTTTAAATACATTTTTTCAAATATCTGTACTTTATAAACCTTCACCACATTTTAAAGCATAACATCTTACTTTTTACCAGAGGTGGCAAAACCACACATCCTTCACTTAAAAAGAAGTACAGATACTCATGTTTTAAAAGACTCTGGTAAACATACTCAAGTTAAAGTAAAGATGTTTGGGCTCTGACATGTACTCAAGTAAAAAGTAGCCATCACTACTACCTGATTTAGTGTCATGCTGGTAACTGGGCATCACATCATATTACCTCTTATTATTGTCAATTGATTAAAATATTTAATCGTGATTACTTGCATGATTGGAATGAGTTAACTCACGATTAACCGCAACTTAATCGCACATGTTTATCTGTTTTAAATGTACCTTAAATTAATACTTTTCAAGGTATTAGGTAATACTCTAATCAACATGAGCATGAAAAATATCGATGCTTTATGCAAATGTATGTTTATTATAAGTGAAACCAGACTCAACATAGAGCATGAAGACAAAATATTCTTGTAAATATTTTATGGTGGACACCAAACGGAACCTTTTCTATTTTCCACACGAACGGTTAATGAGTTGATACAGGAGAAAATGTACCTCTTCTAACTTTCATATAGATTACATAATCATTTGTTGGACATAAATTGTTTTTATTTTTATTTTTAAGTAGACATTTCGAGCTTTCTCTTGCTCATATATTTATTTGGTCTGCATGGGTCTCTGCCTTGTAGCCTTTTTTTGATGATTTTCTTAGGTTGGGGTATGTGCCAGATGTTTTTAAACATGCTGTCATCTCTCCACTCTTAAAAAATAAAAAAATCTTGACCCTTCTGTTTTAGCTTATTTTAGATCTATTTCACACTTAGCCTTCCTCTCTGAAGTAGTAGAGAAACAATTACAACAATTTTCTTATGAAAATTTAATTCTGGAGAAATTTCAATCTGGTTTTAGAACAAGTCATAGCACTGAGTCATAGCATTGAGTCTGCCCTATTAAAGATTCACAATGATATAATGCTCGCAAGAGATTGTGGCTACCCAGTTATGTTGATCCTTTTAGACCTCACAGCAGCCTTTGACAACATGGATTATAAGATTCTCATCTCGCCGCAAAAAAACCTGGTTGGAATTTCGGGGTACAGTTCTCACACGTCTTACATGTCAAATAGAATATATTCTGTGAGATGGGGTGACATCCCATTTTCAAACGTCCCTTAACTCTATGGTGTTCCACCAGGTTCAATACTTGGCTCGGTGTTGTTCTCCCTATACAGTATATGCTACCTTTGGGTAATAACATTAGAAAACACAATATCTCATTTCACTTGTATGCTGATGACATTCAATTATTAGATCCTTTAAAACCAAATTCACTCAGTGCGCTCCAGTCCTTGTCTGGATGACATTAACTGACATTAAACATTGGCTGACTATTAATTAAGTCTTAAGCAGAATAAGTGTGAGTGTATACTATTTAGTACACAAGAGCAGCATAATTTTAACCTTATGGGTCTCACACCAGAATTTAAAAAAGAGGTTCGCAACCTAGCCATTATATTTGACAGCAATTTGAAATTTGCAAAGCAAGTAACCTCTGCTGTGAAAACAAGCTTCTTTCAACTCTGTTTATTATCAGAGGTTAAGCCTTTTGCTTTGTTAAAAGACATGGAAAAAGCCATTTGTGATTTTATTAGTTCTAGATTTGATAAGTGCAACGCTCTTTATTTAGGCATTACTCAGTCTTTTCTTCATTGCCTACAGCTGGTTCAGAACGCTGCAGCATGGCTTTTAACAGGTACCAGTAAGCATGCACACATCACCCCGGTCCTTTCCTCTCCCCACTGCCTCCCAGTACAGTACAGGATTCAATACAAAATCTTATTATTTGTTTTAAAATCTTTGTCTGGTACGGCCTGAACTTATTTAAATCAACTTATCCATCTGCACCCATGGCCGAACTCTTAGGTCCTCTAATCATGTCTTTCTCAAAGTGCCTAGAACAACATATAAATCATGGAGTGACCGCACCTTCTCAGTGGCAGCTCCTGAGCTTTGGAATTCCCTTCCTCCTGATCTCACCTCTGAAAGGGAAATCTCTACTTTTAAAGCTAAACTAAAGACCCACTTTTTCACCAAAGCCTTTGTTGTATTTAGTCTTTTACTTCTTAAAACGTTTATTTTATTTTTCTTCTGTTTTAGTTCTTACAATTTACTCCTTTCTTATATGATAATGTATATTTCATTACTTTTATATTTATTATTTTATTACTATTTTGCACATTGCCTCTTGCACTCTGTTCAGCACCTAGGTAGTTGTTAGGTGCTATATAAATAAAGATTGAATTGAATTGAATTTAATGTCTGTAAGTCAAGTATTCACTGAGATTCAGGTTGTTTTATTTATGTCTGTGAAGAGAGATGACGGATGGCAGAGAGCGCCCCCTGTCTGTTTTCTGTATTTTACAAAAGTTTTGTTATTATGAGTGTATAGAAATAAAAAGTAGATCCTTTATAGATTAGAATAATGTATTGCTCTTATCTGTATGATCCAAAAAAAAGACAGTAATTTAAGTTTGTTTAGTTGTTATGAGGAGGAAATAAAACTAAGCGCGTTGGCGCATTTGTCGGCCCCACAGAGTTAATTGTGAGCAGCATGGTGGATTTTGGTGGTCATTTGAGACTTGGCTTACAAAAATCGTGTTAAATGAGAACCTGTCACGAGGTCACAAGAAATGTAGTGAGACCTTCTACTTGAATTGCATCGATTACTTAAAGATAGTTCTCAAAAATCAGTACTTTTACTATTGAGAAGATTTACTATTGGAAGAATTGAAAAGTGCACTTAAAACTTGCACTTTTCCAGGTTTGCTTATTAAAAAAATGTTGTAAAAATCCTCCCAACAGAGTTCTAGGCTGATTTATAAGTTTGTAATCTAGAGTGTAATCAGTGTATTCTTTGATAAAGACTAAGCACTTTTGTAGCCGCTCTGCATAAGGGCATCTGCTAAAGCTGTAAATGTAAGTACTTATTTAAATCAAAAAGTAAAAGGATTACTTTTACTTGAGTAACATTTAATAATAATATTTACTTTTCACAAGTACAAGTACCAACCACTTCATCCAATGCTGGTGTTTTGTTCTGCATCTTTGCTGGATTTGCAGGAATTTTATACACAATACACTACATAGACAAAAGTATGTGGATATTAAGATCCGTATGTGCTTTTTAGTTAAACATCTCATTCCGTATTTAGTTCCTATTTGCTATTATAATAACCTACACTCTGTTAGGAAGAGGTTTGACTAGATTTTGGAGTGTGGGTGTGCAGATTTGTGTTAATTCAGCCAAAAGGGTGTTTATAAAGTCAGGTACAGATGTAGGGTGAGGAGGACTGGGTTGCAGTCAGCGTTCCAATTAATTCCAAAGGTCTTCAATAGGGTTGGGAGGTGGTAGCTCAGTGGTTAAGGCATTGGAATTTGGCTCAGAAGGTCACAGGTTTAAATCCCACCTCCACCAAGCTGCCACTGCTGGGCCTTTAAGCAAGGCCCTTAACCCTCAACTTCTCAGTTGTAAGTCGCTCTGGATAAAGGCTAATTTAGATTAGAGCTCTATAGCAGACCACTCACTCCAACCCACATGAACCATATTGGACCACATAACCTTCATGGAGCTGGCTTTGTGGACAGGGCATTGTCATGCTGGAACAGGTTTGGATTTAATACATACTACTGCATATAACAACATCCCTCCAACTTGTTGGTAACAGTTTTGGGAGGAACCACATTTAGCTGGAAAAGTCAGGTGTTCCAATACTTTTGTTTATATAGTGCAAGTGCATAGATTTCTGTAAAATTGTTGTGTATTGCTTATTTAATATGGCATCTGAGGAATGACAGTGGATTTAAATAAGACAGATATTTATAAAATATTGCTATACTGATGATTTGTTTATCTTTTTTCGTTCTTACTTAAGCATGAATGCAATTTTTTTAATTATTATATACAAATATTTTAGATAAAAGTAATATTGGCTTAATATAGTTTATAATTGTAAGAAATTTTTGAAACATTTACAGTATTCTGAGATCACTAGAAGAAACTACTTGTGATGATGCAACTGTGATCACATTTGTAGTCTCCTATTTACATTCAATTTTTCCTTAGCTTGTTGGCCCAACAAAAAAACATTTTGTTAGTCTACAGTAGATAAACTGCTAAGCCTGGAATTGCATCTGCTATATATGTGTTGTATGGTACAACAGGAACAGATGGCCTCTAACAGCAATGAACCTTTATATCCGTTCTAAAAGATGAAATGGAAAATACCTTGAGCAGCACACCCTTGACCATACTTTTGGAAAGGAAATAGAGAGGAATGGCACTTACAGATATGCAGGCACTTATACTTAGCAGTGATTACTAGGCAACACACTTTCCTATATTCAATACACTGTTAGGAATGCCAAGATATGGCTAGAGAGCCATAAATGAACATCTCTGAGACTCTCTTTTAACCCAAATTTACATACGAAAGACTTCAGGGCTTCTTTTAATTTAAAGTGGCATCTATTCAATATTTCATACTATTCTTTAGGCTTGAGATGTATAGGTAAACATTTTTATGAGCAAAACCGATCACTATTATGTTCTTTTATCCGGTGCTGCAATGTGTGTATTGCCTAGACATGATGAATAATTTAGCAGTCTCTAGATTAGAGCTTCATGTGGGATATTAAATAGTTATCAAAAGTGCTGATATGCTAATTGTGGCGTAATTAGTTTTCAAATGATAAGCTGATGATGATAAACGTCTGCACAGTGACAGACTCTTGCTGCTCATGTGTTTCTTTCAGTCTGGCTATGACACCAGTTCCTAAGCCTGCTCTGAAGTATTTCGAAATAGATACCTGAAAAAGAATGAGAATTGATTCAAAAGAATGGGAATTTTTTTTTTTTGGCCAGGAGGCACTATATTTAAATCTCTGTACAATATGAAATGAGATGAGGTTTTTGAAGCCTTGCCTAAACTTAATCAAAAGTATCCTGAGCTGCCGCACTTCACTCTTGGTCAGAAAGATAAACAATCAATGATAAACATTGTGCTCTCGCTCACCTTCTCTCACCTTCACGATGACACACTGCATCAGAAATCAGCCGCCTTTATTCTCCAGTCAAACATGGCACCAGTTCCTGGAATAAGTGTGTGTGATGTGCAGGGTGTGACTTGGAGAACATGGCTGCCAGGAAGCTCCGTTCCTCTGAAAAACCGCTGAGGAAAATAACCAATGAGCCACTTCAGGGTTCCTTATTCATTAGCACTTTCTCTCAATTTCTCTTAGTCTCTTTCCCATATTTCTCTGTCATCCCCTTTCTCTCTCTCTCTCTCTCTCTCTCTCTCTCTCTCTCTCTCGCTTCATTCTCTGTAATTACAATTTAAATCTCTTTCTCTCAGCCTTTCACAAGTCTATTTATTATTGCCATGGTTCTTAAAGTGAGGTCTAGGAAGCATCACCAGAGGTCAGCTGTGTTTTGTTTGTTTGTGTTATTGATTTATTTATGAATTATTTTTGTAAACTATGGAATCACAACCATCTATGATCAGTGCTATAACAGTTTTAATAAAAATGGGTAAAATAGGAAGTTTAGAAGTGTGATGTTGAAGATAATTTTGGAGAATTCTTTAAGACTTTGTGCTGTGTTGTGTTGCATTGCTCCCTGGGGGGAAATTAACATTGCAAAATCACTATACAGATTAGCAGTAAAATTAGCAGTCTTCTTTCTTATATTTTATTTTTGCATTTTTTTAGTGGTGAGATTTATTAGGCAGCAAGTGAACATTTAGTCCTTAAATTTGATGTGTTAGAAGCAGGAAAAATGGGCAAGTGTAAGGGTTTGCGCGAGTTTCACTGAAAAGTGTGTTTTGATTTTGAAAATATAAAAGAGCACCCTCTCAATTAAACTGATGCCTGTCTCCATTATATATACATATATATATTTGCCCGATGTTGGTATATCGTTGGATCAAAATGACATTGTAAAATAGGCAACATCTCATAGAGACATAGAGGCAACATTTTAATTAAACGGGTGCAATTTTTATTTTCAAAATCAAACCAAACTTTTCAGTGATTGTTCTTGTTTTAGAGCTGTTCTGCTCTCTTTTTACTCTGGTTACAGCCAAATCTTAAGCACAAAAGACAAGGCTAAGTAGACTTTCTGTAACACAGCCACAGGTGACACTCATTGTGTATTACATGCTGGTTTGCCCACCTTCTCTTTACCTACAGCTGATAGTTAACCATGCCCCCACTGCCTCAGACATCCAAATTTGTTAACATTTTTTAATACACTTTAGGTTATTAGCCCAACAAGGAAATATTATAATTACATTTTTACCTCTGTGTCACAAAATATATATTTAAAATATTTCTATTCAAAATATGTTTTATAATCCGTTAACCCTGGGTATCTAATATGCTGAAAAGTAAGCATTTTAGGGGGATTAAAAATCTAGCTTTAATAAAAAGCAAACGTATTGTGATACATGCTAAATGACTTCCTATTTAAATCTCTTATCAAAAAATCTGTAAAACAAGAATATGTTTTTAGGGTTCAAGACTCTATGGAGTATTAGAACCGGTGATTTATGCTACAGCTCTCAGTCAGTCAGTTATGCTTTTCTTTTGTCCTTTTGTAATTCTTATAACCCGGGTTTGCTGATGTGTATGATGTACAAGAGAGAGCAGACTACAAAATGATGTTCTGATGAGGTGCACTATATCCCTAAACGTCTATGAACACCAGATCACCACCCTTTCACCAACAGTTGCCTTAAAGGTGAAAGCACACACTTGTATAGAATGTTACAGTATTACAATTTCCTTTTGCTTGAGCTAGGAACTTGGAAGCCATACCTGTTCTAGCATAATAGTGCACAAAGTGAACATCCATGCTAAAATCCACACTACAAATCTAAGTCATAAGGTTAAGGGTTCAAGCCCCAGCACCATTTGTTTTATCTGTTGGGCTCTTGACCAAAGCATTTAATACTATTTGCTCCAGGGGTGCTGTACAATGGCTGAACCTGTGCCCTGGCTTCCTGACAAGATACAACATGCACAGCACCTTTCACTGCGCTTTAATGTACATACAACTTATAAAAGCATCGTCAAAGAAACGGAGAGACTAAATCTGGAATGGGGTGATCAAAAAGCAAATGTAAAGGTTGTTATGGTCAGGTGGACAAACATTTCACCATCTGTCTGAGCTGACTGAAGAACTGTTTAGATCTTAAGTTCATCATTCAGGATTGAATTTGTAGGCAGTAAATTCAAACGACCAAAATAACCTGTGCACATTTTGTACTTCTGAGATTACTACAGTATCTCACAGAAGTGAGTACACCCTTCACATTTCAGCAACCATTGTAGTTTATCTTCTTTAGGGTCAATACTATAGAAATAAAACTTGGATATATTTTAGAGTTGTCAATGTGCAGCTTGTACAGCAGTATATATATTTACTGTCCTCTAAAAATAACTCAGCACCCTAAGTGAGAACAGCTGTATGTTGTTTAACCATGCAAAGGCAACTGTCCTATTCATCATGTTCATGTTTTTGTCTGCTTGACAGGACCAAACAAATTTGTGTATGTTTTATTAGAGCAGTTAAATTTTGGTGCTTCGAGTTTAATTCTGAGCTTAAATACTGACCACTGGATGTTCAACATTGCACCTCATGGCAAAGACTCTCTGAGGATTTTAGAATTAGAATTGTTGCTCTCCACAAAGATGGCCGAGGCTATAAAAAGATCAGTAACACCCTGAAACGGAGTTACAATACAGTGGTCAAGGGTCAATCAAAATAGTAGAGGCTTCGTGCTGTATGTCAGGTGCAGAATCTGGCTTCAAAACACAGGTACATAAGTGCTGCAGCATTGCTTTAGAGGTTGCAGAAGCAGAAGGTCAGCTTGTCAGTGCTCAGACCATACGCCACACACTGCAACAAGTCTGTTTGCATGGCCATCGTCTCACAAAAAAGCCTCTTCTGAAGCCAGCTCACAAGAAAGCCAACAAACAGTTTGCTAAATTGACCAGTCCAAGAGCTTGAACTACTGGAAACATGTCCTGTGGTCTGATGAACTTGATTGGCTTAGATGGTGTCCAGCATGTGTGGCGCTGCCCTGGTGAAGGGTACCAAAAGAATTATGTCTTGCCTACAGTCAAGCATGATGGTAGTAGCATCATGGTCTGGGGCTGCATGAGTGCTGCTGGTACTGGGGAGCTGTGTTGAGGGAAACATGAATTACAACCTTTAGCAACTGGGCTAAACAGCAGTTTCCAACATGAAAACGACCCCAAACACAACACCAATATGTCAACTTCCTTGCTGAGGAAGCTGAAGGTGAAAGTGATGGAGTGGCCAAGTATGTCTCCAGACCTGAACCCTACAGGGCACACCTGTGGGGCATCCTCAAGCCAAAGGTAGAGAAGCACGATGTGTCTAACTTTCAGCAGCTCTGTGATGTCATTATAGAGGAGTGGAAGAGGATCCCAGCAACAACCTGTGCAGCTCTGGTGAATTCCATGCCCAGAAGGATTAAGGCAGTGCTTGGAAACAAAAGTGCTCACACATAATATTGCCACTTTGGACAAAGTTTTGACATGTTCACTTAGAGTGTTTTCACTTTTGTTGCCAGCTACTTCGACACTAATGGCTGTATGTTGAGTTATTTTCAGAGGAAAGTAAATCTGTACTGCTAAACAAGCTGCACATTGACTATTCTAAAATATATCCAGGTTTCATTTCTATAGTATTGTCCTATTAGAAGATTATACTAAAATGGTTGCTGAAATGTGAGGGGTGTACTCACTTTTGTGAGATACTGTAGGTTTTTCTTCAGCTGCTTTCTCAGACAAAAAGAGATTTTCAGTACTGTCTAGACCTTTGGTTTTCTAGGTATGGGCTGTGAGTCGCAGCCAGCGGGGCATGTTTTTTTTTCTTTTTCTTCTTATAGGGGTGGAAATCAGAGCTTGCTAAAGTTATTATATAATATTTATTAAACATTTATTTTATAAGTAGAGACAAAAATATTGTGCACATTTGTATAATGTAGTTGCTTGAAGAGTTACATTTTATTTAATAATAAAAAAAAAAAATGCTTTATTTGTTTTTGTTTTTCTTAAGATAAATGGCTCTGACTGCAAGAGGACCCCAGGTCTAGACAATCACCTGCCTTTAAGAGTGAAATAATTAAGGGGCTAGATAATGCAAATGTACAAATCCGATGGCATTATAATTCCTGAATGTAATAAGGTGGAGGTGTCGTATGCAGCAGGTTCAGAAATGCTAATGTGATATTAAAGATGTGTATGATTTGCAAACGTATGCTTATGTTTGGCTGTGTGTGCCTTCTTGAAAGAGCCCTTAAGTTTAAACAAAGACGCTATCAATTATATCTTACTACCACTTTTTTCCAGTGCTATAATTATCCTCATCATTACTGATTAACATTATAGTGTCGACTGGGATGGAATTAGCAAGGGCATACTGTCTGAAAGCCCTGTAGGCACAACGATTGGACATGGCTGTCCTGAGGCAGTGTGTAAACTCTTCATTAGTCTGTTGGGCTTTGCTTCATTAACCTTTGCTCCACGTGCTCTCCATGGCACGTTTGATTTACTTCACTTTCTAACTCCTCGTGCTGAGCTTCACCTGCAGCACTTTCAATGTCAAAACCGATTATAACAGCAGACAGGCATAAACTTTCAGAAGGGGATTCGGAAAGACTTTTACAGATGTTTAAAACAATATTTGGCTTGAAGAAAGCTGTTTCGGATTAAAATTTAGCCAAATGCAATGTATCTTTATCTGTGTCCAATGGGCTCTGTGCATTGGTCATTACTATGTTCTCAAAATAACACTGACCTTAATAAACACATGGTGCTATTTCGGAGCATGAGCATGTTTAGGCACAAAGTGTGGTGATGGAATGAGTCTCTTATTTTTTCCTTTACACTGATGACCTGGAAGACATTTGTCTCCTTGTATCCACAGTCTGGACTCAATTTTCCCTGCATGTCCCCCTTCCCGAAAGAGTCACTCCTGGGCATGTAATGAATTTTAATTGGAATTTAAATTGATAAATGCAGACAGTTTCACAGAGCATTCAGTGTGTCTCTGCTCTGTCTTGTCTAGGTCTTTCCCAGTGGGTTATGCACACTTATTTTAACGATCTCATGCTTATGAGCCATCTGAAAGCATGTCTTCAGGCTGACTATATGCCCATCCTGGCTTTGCCTTGTTTCTATCTTCTCAAGACAACCTGCCACTGCCGATGTCCAACTCTTTTCTTCTTTTCCTTGGTGTTTCGTGGTTAGGTGAGATTTGATCACACATTATAAACATTGAATACATCCAGACAATAGGCAAATGAAGACCTTTTTTAATAGGATGCATTGTGGATGCTGTTGACATCTCTTGGAGAACATCTGCATAATGGTACTGACAATCAAGCTGTTGAGTGCCTAAGGCCTGCTTAATTCTTCTGCAACATGTCGCTACAAGCACATCAAGACACAATGCATTTAGTCATCTACATTCATAGTTAAATGTAACTATACAAGGGTAGTATAGTGGCAGAACAGGTAGCAGTGCTCCCATACAGCTGCCTGATGTGCATTCAAATCTCAGATTTTACAGTTTCCTCCCACAACTTAAAAAAAAACTTAAACCTTAAAAAAAAAAAAGGTTGTTGTTGGAAAAACTGAATTTAATTATTGTTCTTGCACTGCTACAAGTATTGTCTGTTTACTTTGGAGTTTCTCTCTAATCAGATTTCAGCCGTCACATCATGTGTTGCCAGGGTCAAAGGTATTTGCCATAAGACCTTCAGAAGTCGGAACTGCCGGCATCTGTTTGCTTAGAATTTATACGAATTAAGCTGTTGCTTTAACCAATCAGATTTCAAGCTGGAGTCACTCAGACCATCTAGCAGATGTCCAATCATGTTAGCATTTTCTTATCATTCGTGCATTAGTAGGATCTCACAAACTACATCGGTAGCAAACTGCACAAGCTCAAATATATTTGTGCCCATTCAATTTTTAGTTTTTTTAAATTTTAGTTATTTTCATTACACAATGGCTAATAAGAATTTGATTTAGTCACAGATATACATTCAAGGATATTTACAAGATGGACCTTTCAAGAAAAACTGGGCATCATGAGGAAAGGTCCAAAAGAAAACAGTTCAGAACATTTGTTAAGCTTTTTCATGAACCATTTATACTTTTGTGTTTTCTTCCCTTTAGAATTTGCACAAAAACACACAATTTGCCTTCATTTCAAATCCCATGGAAAACCGTAATGCACAGAAAAAAATCACAATAATGCATGATATATCCGCACAATAATTCATGAAAAAATATCTGTCTGTGATACAGCGCTGTTAAAATGCTTTTCTACATACTAATAATGGTTTCTATAGCCGTGGTTTCATACGATAATATTAAGAGGGAGATTGTCTCGGTTGACGTAGTTGTTAAGAGATACAGCGATACAGCGCTGTTAAAATGCTTTTCTACATACTAATAATGGTTTCTATAGCCGTGGTTTCATACGATAATATTAAGAGGGAGATTGTCTCGGTATTGTCTGTACGGACACACATGTGGTGACCTCTGCGGTCTGAAAGAAAACGATTCAGTGCTAGAAGCAAGGCCAGCATCTCTCGACAGTTGATGTGCCAGCATAGATGGGGCCCTTCCCACAGACCTCGAGCGGGGCGACCACTCATTATCGCTCCCCACCCCGTGAGGGAAGCATCCATTGTTAGCATTAAGCGACGACCGGGGACTCCCAGCATGGGGCCTAGAGATAGGAACCGGGGATCTCTCCAAACATCTAAGGCACGTAGGCATTGCCACGTGACCTTGATGGTGCGGAGGGTGTTACCCCTTTGTGAGAACCCACGGGTCCTGAGCCACCACTGAAGGGGTTTAATGTACAGCAGGCCAAGTGGAATCACACTGGACGCAGCTGCCAAAAGCCCTAGCAGTTTCTGGAACTGCTTGACAGTGAAAGGCTGCTCTTCTCTGACCTTTCTGACGGCCGTAAGGATGGCCACAAAGCGGGCAGGGGAAAGCTGCGCGCAAAGTAGTCGAATCCCATATGTCACCGAGATAGGTGGTTCTCTTTAATGGAGAAAGCACACTCTTACCGGCGTTCAGCCGAAACCCCAATGCCTTCATGTGGGCGAGAACGACATCTCGATGCCGGACCGCCAACTGCTCTAATTGAGCTAGGATCAACCAATTGTCAATGCCCTGAGACCTCAGGGGAACCAGAGCCGCATCCACACATTTTTTGAAGGTACGGGGGAAAGGGCAAGGCCAAACGGAAGAGGACGGTATTGGTAAGCTTCGGCCCCGAAAGCCATGAAAACGGAGTGGAGGAGACCCAAACTGAATCGAGTAGCCTTGCTCTACACAGTGCAGGACCCACTGAGACACATCTGGAAGAGCTTTCCAAGCTGCCAGAAAGTGCCTTAGGGGTTTCATGTTTCTCGAGACCAACCTATGGTGTGCCTAAAGCCGGTGCAGCGCCCTGAGACAGCTCTAGGGGTGATGAGATCTCCTGGACCACAACAATGCTGGTTGGAGATCAATAAGGGAGCTCACTGGAGCTGGCCGTGCCCTGAAGCATCAGAGGGTGGCAGGGTTAACGGACCAGGTTCCTGAGGGGGCCGGGACAGGGTGAGCACCGGATAGAGCTGTGCGGCGCGCCCCTTCACGGCCGGATCCCCAGAAACTTCCGCGTCAGGACCTTTCTATCTAAGCCTTCCTGTTGAAAATGACAGTCCTCAGATCTGTCACCTCACAAGGCTTCAAAAGCGAGCACCACGCAGGACCCCTTGTGAGAGTGAGTTTCAACGCTGCATTTCTGCACCTCCCAGTGGGAGGTGGAGGGTTGCGGTTGGGGCTACACCCGCCTAGCATGGGAGGTAGTGCTGGAACGCCGCCAGGTCAGGAAAAAAGGGAAGACCCCGATGCGGAGGTTGTGACATGGGTGTCAGAAAGTGTTCATCCAATTTACTAGTTGAAAGCACTTTCTGCTCATGAATCGGACAAGTTTTATCAAGCTTGGCAACGGCACGCGTTACAACCTCTGTTAGCTCCTCAGCTTCCGTATCGCAGACCCAAACTCATATGCGTTTTATACTCCTGGTTGTGACGTCACCCCACTGGTGACGGCCAGCGTCCAATTTATGACTGATTACACACATTATTTTAGAGCCTGAACACTTGGGCGTGTTCCCAAAGCGTTTCGACGCAGCTTGATTTCCTGATAGGGAACTCATTTCTAATCCATCCTTGTCACTCCCAATAAAAATCTGAACATCTTCAACTCTGCCTCCTCCAGCTCCATCTCCTTATATACCATCTCCAACATATATACCATCTCCAATACTCCTTTCAGCTGACTCTTAGTTTCGAGTTCTGCACTATTTATTATGGAAATGGGATAAGAATGTGGAAGGAGTATTGGTTGTGGCATTTTGGAACTGTCTGTAATGCCGAGAATACCTGTAGGTATAGTGTAATAATAATAATAATAGTTTATTTATAATATAGTCAGTGGATGATCCGCTGTGGCGGCCCCTAATGGGAGCAGCCGAAAGAAGAAGAAGAAGAAGTAGAAGATTTATAATATAGTCAGTTTTGCAGTACCCAAACCAAACACTGTGAATTGGAAGAACAAAAAAGTTTCACAGTAAGAAAGATTAAAAAGGGTTTTACCATAGCAATAATGAATGCAAGACAGCAAGATGATGAACGATAGAACATGTTAATCACCATTGAGAGCTTATCACTCACTTTTCAGGTTATATTTCGAAACATTTGCATTTATCTAGTGTTAGTGAAATGATTAACTTAATCTGCATTGTTAAATGTCTAAGATCTGTTTAAAATCAGTTTTGTTAAAATTGAGTTGCTAGCTTTTACATCATCTATGCTGTGTCTTTATCTGAGAGACTGTAACATACACAACCTAGAGGCTGACTAAATCAGGGATTACCAGTCATTGTTTGGCTGAAATTTGATTGCCTACCGCAGCACAGATACACACGCAATAGATTTGGAAAGCTGCACGTGTAACACTTATTAGTTGTCTCCTCCTCAGTCTTCTTCTCAGGGTTTGTTGAGTGTTAAAACAAGTATTACCTTTTTAGCAAGGTATGAGCAGGCTTGTAAGCAGTCTTTTTTGTCTGGATCGATTTACCTAATTATCGTTATAATGACTCATACATAAATAATAAATATTCACACAACTTTTCCATTGAACAGTTACTCAATACATTTACAGAGTCTAAATTTTTTGTTGCTCCATCATACAGTAGCAGCAGGAGGGGTATGTGTATTATTTTCTGGTGCAGTAGGTACAGTAGACAATATAAGTGTCAGGACCTAATTTGGCTTCTACAGATGCCATGACTTCCCATAAACGCAAAGACACTTCAACTCGGAAGCATAAACCAGCCTAAAGTCACACTCTTCTCTAACTCTAAGTACAGCCTTGAAGCCTGAGCTGAGATAAGTGCCTGGAAGACGCTCGGAGACCCAGTTAGGAGTAAATCAGGCTCACGGCCCTTTGACATTGACAGATTAATAAGGAAGAGAAGCCTCGCGCACTGAGGGTTGTCTGAGCAGCGTCTCCGAATACATCAAGATAAACCCCTGATGTCTGAGGGGCTTTCGGTGCCAGAAATAAAGATATCAATCTCGTTGTGAGATTGCAACCATCATGACTTCTAAGTCGCTATCTGTCCATGTCGAATTTCTACCTTTAACAAAGCGAACAGCAGAAGAAAATGGCCTCTTGTTTCCCACAGGGTTTCTGGTGATAAGCTGTACTGTGTGCAATGTGTGAATTAATAAATGGCTTGTTTGGCTGTCTCTGTGGAGGATTTTGACAGGCCTGGCTGAAAACATGCTTAGTGATAATGAATATATTGCATCCTATGTAGGTGTGTGGTAATTAGATTAGTGATGTTGCTCTCTCACAGTTTGGCTTTGCAAAAACAAATGTGATTCGCAAAGTTTATTTTCTCTCTGCTCCTCCTCCTATTTGCTTGTTTCATCATCTCAGATGTAGTAAAGTAGTAAACGTAGATCATATCGATAATAGCAGATCAATGTTTAGGAAAAAACATCAATATTAGATCATGCAACAAAAAAAGATTGAAATTGCAATGTAAATAAATAAAAAAAACATCGGACATTAGCATTGTGATTAGCATTTAATTTATTCTTATATTCATTTATTATGTTTATTATATTTACAATGCAAATCATTTTTGTGTAGTACATCAATTAAAAACATGTCAAACTTAGTTTTGAAAGAAAACAATATTAGGTGGATACTCAAGGTCTTTCTGTTGATAAAGAGTACATGGTGTCATGCCATCTGTAAACATTTCACTTCCTCATTTTTTTTATTTTTTATTATTAGTTTCTAAATGTTAGTAGACCATTAAAATATAGTTTTGTACAATCCCAATTCCCCAAAAACTGGGATGTTGTGTAAAATGTAAATAAAACCAAAATGCAATTATTTTCAAATCTCACAAACTTCACATTTTTTCCTAATAGAACAAAAGGAACATAAATAAATAATAGGAAAAAAATGTAAACTGAGTTTTAGAACAAAAACTTAATTCTTGGAGAGATTTTCCATACGACCTACGATGCCCGTCGTGTCTTTTTTGATCAGGGAAGATTCACACAGCACACAGAATGGCGTATATGTTCTTCTTCACTTTAATGCAGATAACAGACAAGTATATACGTATACACACTGGGGGAAAAACCTGAGCTAAAACTGTTCCTGATTGGGTAAGAAGACATAGTAACCAGAGATGTGTGAGCCCAGACAAACACTCTCTGTATACCTTACATACTCACATTGTAAAGATCCTATAGACACTGAGCAGACAACATAGTAATGTGTTTAGAGACCTAGTGTGAGGCTGATCTTAATACTAACACCATTTGAAAGAAAGAATAAGGTAATTATAAATTTAATTTCTTTAACATGTCGCACAAACATATGAAACTGGCAACAAAATCCTGGAAAGCAACTAAAGGAACATTTTGCAACTAATTAGGTTAATTGACAACAGGTGGACCAATTTCACAATAATGTTCCTCAACACCAAATTGTGAAGATTTTTAATATACCATCATTAACAGTAAAAAATATCATTAGAATATTCCAAGAATATGTAGCCAATTATATAGTCTTTTTAATTTGGCTGTAGGATAAGATTTCCTGTCTAACTAAAGCAATAAAGAAGCTACTGCCAAGTCACTGAAGGTAAAGGACAAGGAGGTGTGAAAAATTCATATTTGTTTACAGTAGTGGTTTAACTTTATTCAGGTGAACTTTGACCTAAAAATGTAAAAGCCTCAGTTGTGTGACACGATAGGAATTCACAATATACATTGGGATTGTTGTCTGTGGTTGGTGAAGAAAAATAGATAAGCTGCTATATTTTAAAGTAGAATACACAGACAGAAAAAAGGCAATGCTGCTTTTATTATTAATATTATTGTTATATTGTCATCATTATTAAGTAATTGTTATATTTGTGTTACAGAAAATATATTATATATTTACATTTACATTACATAAAATTTTCTGGATCAGAGATGAAAGTTTATGTAATGCTTGATATTTTAACAAGCAAGTCAAGAACAGGAGAAATAATATAAAAAGACATGAACTACAAATGTGACTAATAGCAAGACGATAAACAGAATAATGGATGAGCTGCTAAGCAGTGGTCACATCAGAGTTTCTGCATCTCTGCTTTCTTAATCATGTTTGTCACATATCTGGGGAAAAAACACGTACACTTATTAATTTTGTTTTCTTCCATCTGTTGACTTCCAACTTTTTTTTGTTTGTTTGACTTTTGGATAGAATTAGCTTTCCAATTTAAATGATGGCTTGCTGACAATGTGATGAAATTTAAAGAAGACGCAGGAATTGACGGCCAACACTGAAATCCCACAGGGAGACATCAGCCGAATTGTTTGGATAGTGGACGTAGTGCAAACCAACTGCCTAAAAATATAACACGTGTTAAACCACAAAGCAGCTTCTCAGCCGTGAGAATGGCGATATTTTTTGCTCAGTCTAAGTGACAGCTCATGCACACGCCTCCTCATCAGAGCTAAGTGTTAATGATGGTGACTTGCTCTACCTTTAATTCTTTTAATTAACTTCTTATTGACTTTTCATTACATTTTGAAACCAAACTTGATAAAACTTTCCTCAGAATCAGAGCCAATCAGAGCCAATCAAAGCCAACACAATTTCAATAAATAACAATCATGTATGCAGAACATTATTATACCATACTAAATACATAAAATATAATTGCCTATTAGTTTTTGTTAAATCTTTCTTTTTATCTTCATTGCTTACTTTTTGTCTTTAGTGTTATGCTCTTTTTATATCTTCTTTACTGCCTTTGTTTTCTTTAATGTCCTCCTTTCTTCTTTTTTTGTATTCTTTTATTGGTTCTCTTTAATGTTGACTTCTTTATTCTATTCATTGTCTT